>JAVIAB010000160.1:9432841-9512841 GCA_032433765.1 Megaustenia siamemsis
CCGTATTTGTAGATATATCATTTTAAGAAAAAAATCAATATGAATGTAAACATACTGTTTTATCTTTTATTTTAGGTTAGGTTAAGTTATTTTAAAAAATAAAATATTCATGAGTTTGGAACACATTTCACATGACTTGGAATTACGTTAAGATAACTGAGGTATACATGTAAACAAAATACGCTATCTGTCGCGACTCGTAATTGAGGGTATGCTTACACCGGCTTGAGAGCCATCGAACTGAAGTGACAACAGCAACCTAAACTAGGTCTAAAACGCTTCGTTTGGGCTGGGTGAGTATTCCTGTTGAAATCGAGATTGGTCTGTCACAATTGTGTACCTTTATATTTCATGCAGGCCTTTATTTAGCATACTGGTTTGGTCTGGTTCCCATCTGAACATCTATTGTACTTTCCTCGGACTGAGAAGCACGTTTTTTTACGTTACGTCCGCTGCTGTTTGGATAACAAGTCCAGTCCTAGGGGAAGACTTTCGTTATTTTGTTCGATATTAGTCAACAACGTTCATGCAGTCGCTGGGTTTAAATACATGGTTAGTCAAGTGTTTACTCATATGTCGCTCAAATATGCATGTGTACAGAGACACTTTAACAAATAGCTGATATGTGCTTGAGACACAGCACTAATGGTTGATAAGTGCTTGAGACACTTAAAGTAATAGTTGATGAGTTGCCGAAACACTTAACTAATAGTTGATGCGTGCTAGAGACACGTCAACTAATAGTTGATATGTGCTGAGACACTTTAACGAATAGTTGATTTGGTGCTAGAGACACCGCCAAACTAATATTTGATTTATGCTGAAGACACTTTAACGAATAGTTGATTTGTGCTTGAGGCACGTCAACTAATAGTTTGATGAGTAGCTGAGACACTTTAAATTACAGTTGATGCGTGCTAGAAACACATTAACTGATAGTTGATATGTGCTTTAGACACTGAATATTTGTAACTTGAGTTTATAGATGCTCAGGAAATATACACGTCATTTTGGCTACATAGTTCTCTCAGTCTATTTCCTCCCTCTCCTCATCATTATAGCACCAGCACGACCGGGAATCATCATCATCCAAGTCGTCTCCTTGCAGTGCCACCCTTTAATAAACGGTTACTAAATAAAGAATGATGTATCTCCCTTGAAGTGTTACACTTTTATAAACAATAACTAGATAATGATGTATTGAGTTATTAAGTTAATTGTGGCTCATCATCATTGCACTTTGAACATGTCCGTATGTGCTCAGATCCCCTCCTCAGCATGTCCCGCAACGTTCAGCGACTGACGACTCCAGTTCTGTGTTGGTTGATAAATCTTCATATACGCTTCTAAGTTGAAGAGAAGAATATATCTCCTTTGTAGTGCTACCCTTTAAGAAACGGTAACTAGACAGAGAACGATGTATCATCCTTGTTGTGCAACCCTTTAATAAAGTTACTAATACACTGCCTTTGAGTGTTACCCTTTTATAAACAGTAACTTGAGAAAGTGTATCTCCATTGTAGTGCCAACCCTTTTATAGCAGTTACTAAAGGATTATGTATCTCCATTGTAGTGCAACCCTTTAATAAACAGTAACTTGAGAAAGGTGTATCTCCATTGCAGTGCCAACCCTTAATAAGCAATTACTAAAGGATTATGTATCTCCCTTGTAGTGCTACACTTTAATAAACAGAAACTAGAGAATGATGCATCTCTCTTGTAGTGCTACCCCTTTAATAAATGGTAACTAGAGAATGATGCATCTCTCTTGTAGTGCTACCCTTTAATAAATGGTAACTAGACAGAGAACAATGCATCTTCCTAGCCAGAGTTAAGTTAGAACAATGCGTGTCATGATCACCACCGATTTGGCAGGAGGTAAATGCTGTCCGTCCCTGCTACTCTATTCATAATCGAAGTTGAAACAAAAATCTTGGCAAGATATCGTTCTTTGTCCCAGTTATCAATGTCATTATTTGTCACTACAGCGTTGTTGCTTATGTTTGTGGTAGATTGTAGGTTTTGTAAAGGTCGCAACGTATAATAAATAGTTTTCTGTTTAAATCTTGTCTATTTTTATGAGCTAGTGTCAACTGTGTCCATTAGTCTAGTACTTTCTGCCTCTCCTTTCCATTACGGCAACCTTCAATTTCAGCAAAAGGTGAAGATTGTTTCTTAAACATATATAGTCAGACCAGTCATAGGGAAGTAAAGTGTATGACCATAGATTTTGGTAGTGATGGTCATAGCTTTTAGTAGTGATCGTCATAGCTTTTGGTAGTGATGGTCATAGTTTTCGGTAGTGATGGTCATAGCTTTTAGTAGTGATCGTCATAGCTTTTGGTAGTGATGGGTCATAGCTTTTAGTAGTGGTGGTCATAGCTTTAGTAGTGATGGTAATAGCTTTTGGTAGTGATGGTCATAGTTTTCGGTAGTGATGGTCATAGCTTTTAGTAGTGATGGTCATAACTTTTGGTAGTGATGGTCATAGCTTTTGGTAGTGATGGTCATAGTTTTCGGTAGTGATGGTCATAGCTTTTAGTAGTGGATGGTCATACTTTCGGTAGTGATGGTCATAGCTTTTGGTAGTGATGGTCATAGTTTTCGGTAGTGATGGTCATAGGCTTTAGTAGTGATGGTCATAGCTTTTAGTAGTGATGGTCATAGCTTTTGGTAGTGATGGTCATAACTTTTAGTAGTGATGGCCATAGCTTTTAGTAGTGATGGTCATAACTTTTGGTAGTGATGGTAATAGCTTTTGGTAGTGATGGTCATAGTTTTCGGTAGTGATGGTCATAGCTTTTAGTAGTGATGGTCATAACTTTCGGTAGTGATGGTCATAGCTTTTGGTAGTGATGGTCATAGTTTTCGGTAGTGATGGTCATAGCTTTTAGTAGTGATGGTCATAGCTTTTGGTAGTGATAGTCATAACTTTTGGTAGTGATAGTCATAACTTTTGGTAGTGATGGTCATAGCTTTTGGTAGTGATGGTCATAACTTTTGGTAGTGATGGTTATAGCTTTTGGTAGTGATAGTCATAACTTTTAGTAGTGATAGTCATAACTTTTGGTATTGATGTGTGGTCATAGCTTTTGGTAGTGATAGTCATAACTTTTGGTAGTGATGGTCATAGCTTTTGGTAGTGATGGTCATAGCTTTTGGTAGTGATAGTCATAACTTTTGGTAGTGATAGTCATAACTTTTGGTAGTGATGGTCATAGCTTTTGGTAGTGATAGTCATAACTTTTGGTAGTGATGGTCATAGCTTTTGGTAGTGATGGTCATAACTTTTAGTAGTGATAGTCATAACTTTTGGTAGTGATGGTCATAACTTTTAGTAGTGATAGTCATAGCTTTTGGTAGTGATAGTCATAACTTTTGGTAGTGATGGTCATAGCTTTTGGTAGTGTAGTAATAACTTTTGGTAGTGACGGTCATAACTTTTGTAGTGATGGTCATAACTTTTAGTAGTGATAGTCATAACTTTTTGGTAGTGATGGTCATAACTTTTGGTAGTGATGGCCATAGCTTTTGGTAGTGATGATGATACCTTTTGGTAGTGATGGTCATAGCTTTTAGTAGTGATCGTCATAGCTTTTGGTAGTGATGGCCATAGATTTTGATAGTGATGGTCATAGCTTTTGGTAGTGATGGTCATAGCTTATGGTAGTGATGATGATACCTTTTGGTAGTGATGGTCATAGCTTTTGGTAGTGATGGTCATAGCTTTTTGTAGTGATGGGTCATAGCTTTTGGTAGTGATGATCATATGTTTTGGTAGTGATGCACCATGGGCTTCTTCGACGTTAATACGTTTCTCACGAATCAGGTACCCATTCTTTTTTGTTCAGCTGTTTCAACAGCAGAAAGTAAGACTCGGTTTGAACCTTGGTCAGTTTATCCTCACGCCAGACCTTTAAGCCTTCTGCTGACTCTTCATCTTTAGTGTTCAGAAGACTGTATTTTCTCAACGTTACGTTATCAAACCTGCGACCTTAAAACTTTAATTGTTTGATCCACAAGCACTAGTCCCTGTATTGAGGCAACAATCTCACGACACGACTGCCAGAACAGTTTGTAAATTAACGAAAAGAGCAGGATGAACAACAGACACTCAGGACAAACACTCTCACATAAAAACGGTGTGCTTAGAGCCCCATGGGATTGAGTTATTGAGTTTATTTGCGGATCATCATCATTGCAATTCTATCATGTCCATAGGTGCTCAGATTCCCTCCTCACAAGTCTCGCAGTGTCCACGACTGACGACTCCAGTTCAGTGTTGGTTGATCAGTCTTCTTATATATCCACTAGGTTACTCTCGTCTCTGACTGTGCCCATCTTAACTCCTGTCTCTTTAATCCGAAGAAGTGACGTGACTCATGGTTGTCGAAGTCCTGTGCCCTTTCCACATCTCGGACGGCATTGATGACGTCCGGACATGACGTCATGGACGCACCAAAATGGCAGCTTATTTACATTCGAGCTATGGGACTAAGCAATGTTTACTTTGAATACCACGATATATATTATTGTTGCAGCGAGTTGGCAGATTTTTGAAAATGTATTCAGGGGTTTGAACATAAATGTTTGTTCACAGTTCGTTAACCTTCGCTGTAGATAAAGTCGTTAAATTGATAGCTTAGTTTGTGACCTTGGTTGCTAAGGACCTAATTTGTGCAAACGGATGGCATTGGCAAGGATCATTTTGAATCTATGAAGTGGGCTCATTTTGTGTTTAACTCAAAAGCATATGTGCTTTTTAACCATAGACTTTTTTTTGGGACTCAATGAAGATATCCCAGATGGAAGAATAAATTGTACTATTAATCCCATAAATGATTCGCTTCCAGAGGTTTATGATGTAAACAAAGCAGTTTTGTCATTGCAAGTGAATAATGTCCACACCTATAATTGGTCAGGATTGGGTAGTAGCAACAGCTTTATAGCGAACACAGAAAATATCACAGGATTGTGCTGTTCTCAAAACAGCTATCCATGCTACCCTAGAATTGCCTTTAATGGGATTACTGTGACCACAAACCACTCTCCATGTGTGTGCCACATATTTACACCACAGAAAGAAATTCTGAATATAACAACATCATGTGCCTTCTGTGATATTAATGACCACAGACCAGGAGCCTCCAGTATGATTGATACAACTGTTGCACCAAGCACTTCATCAGCAAAGCCATATCTATGGAATGTTCATCTGACATTGGTTCTTGAATGATGTCCAAGATAATGAGACATCAGATTGTGTCGCGGCAGCTACAAGAAGGGAGCGGAGAACATAATCAATTGTGTTTTTACTAACTACAGGTCATGTGGCTTCTGTTGGATTGGAAATGATAACTTACCACCACTGTGTGTCTATATGTTTGGAATTGGAGTCATCAGCGATGGCCTAACATCATCAGGTGCTACGACGATCATCGTTTTCGGGAGGACGTAAACTCCCATGGTGTATGGTGGATAGGCGGCGGGAACCATTGAGGGCTATGTCTGAAAAGTGTTCCTTCTTGCAGTTTCCTCATATTCCAAGTCCGGCTTGTTGCAGGAGCAACTGAGTTAAGTGTTCTGTGCACACCGTGAGCTGTGTGTCTCATCCGTTTTGATCCTGCTTCGATATCCCGCTTGTATGCGATGAATGATGATATCGTATGACGGGGAAACAGTTGGCTGTGTTTCACTTTCTGCGCGGTTTCGCCTTATGTCTTTTGGCGTGTGCTGAGACTGCTGCGATGGGGACTACAGTTACCTTTCTTTGTTTGGGAGATGAGTTGGTAATTCGGATGATTCCACTGGCACGGGCGGTTGAGCAATTATGGATTTTAATTCGTTTGCTGTGAGACCGAGGCCTTCCATAACCAATAACAATAACAATGATGACGTCCGCTCGATCCATTGGTTGACCGTCTTCAATGACAGTGCAGCTAACCACCTGTCCGCTATTACATTTCCCCGTACTCCCGCATGTCCAGGACATAGACAAAGGTGACCATACTTATTTTTGGACTTCTGCAATGACTACACATTGCCTGCGTACAGAGACTTTGAGATAGATACTAGTACCTTCCAGGCATGAAAGCAAATTGAATGATCTTCATGTACGATGTCGTCGTAAATGATTGAGCATTAAGTGACAGGATCGAATAAACAACAACTCGTATGATTGGGGTCATGTTTGAAGATGGATAATTTACGAGTTAACTATCTGAATTATTTCAAGTTCGGAGTAACGTCCACTTGCACTTTTTTCGGCCGTTCTCTAATCTGTCATTAGAGACCCATGGGTTAAGGTTAGGGTCACTCTAAACCTATCTCTAAACCTAACCTTAAACCTTTCTCTAAACCTAACCCTAAAACCTTTCTCTAAACTAACCCTAAACCTGTCTCTAAACCTGTCTCTAACCTAACCTTAAACCTTTCTCTAAACCTTTCTCTAAACCTGTCTCTAAACCTGTCTCTAAACCTAACCTTAAACCTTTCTCTAAACCTGTCTCTAAACCTAACCTTAAACCTTTCTCTAAACCTGTCTCTAAACCTGTCTCTAAATCTAACCTTAAACCTTTCTCTAAACCTGTCTCTAAAACCTAACCCTAAACCTGTCTCTAAACCTAACCCTAAACCTGTCTCTAAACCTGTCTCTAAACCTAACCTTAAACTTTCTCTAAACCTTTCTCTAAACCTTTCTCTAAACCTTTCTCTAAACCTAACCCTAAACCTTTCTCTAAACCTAACCCTAAACCTGTCTCTAAACCTGTCTCTAAACCTAACCTTAAACCTTTCTCTAAACCTTTCTCTAAACCTGTCTCTAAACCTGTCTCTAAACCTAACCTTAAACCTTTCTCTAAACCTGTCTCTAAACCTAACCCTAAACCTGTCTCTAAACCTGTCTCTAAACCTAACCCTAAACCTGTCTCTAAACCTAACCTTAAACCTTTCTCTAAACCTTTCTCTAAACCTGTCTCTAAACCTACCCTAAACCTGTCTCTAAACCTAACCCTAAACCTGTCTCTAAACCTGTCTCTAAACCTAACCTTAACCTTTCTCTAAACCTTTCTCTAAACCTTTCTCTAAACCCTTTCTCTAAACCTAACCCTAAACCTTTCTCTAAACCTAACCCTAAACCTGTCTCTAAACCTGTCTCTAAACCTAACCTTAAACCTTTCTCTAAACCTTTCTCTAAACCTGTCTCTAAACCTGTCTCTAAACCTAACCTTAAACCTTTCTCTAAACCTGTCTCTAAACTAAACCTAACCTTAAACCTTTCTCTAAACCTGTCTCTAAACCTGTCTCTAAATCTAACCTTAAACCTTTCTCTAAACCTAACCCTAAACCTAACCCTAAACCTAACCCTAAACCTTACCTTAAACCTAAAACTTGTTTTTAAAAAATACAATTAAAAGCGCACAAAGAAGAAGCAGTTGATCGATCCAAATACCTGCGGTAAACCAGGGGAGATCACTCGTTTAGCAGAAACTATTTACGTACCTAAACTCGTAAATTACCTGATGAGCAATAATTGGTCCCGAGACAGCGAACATATGAAGAATAGTTTAAGGGTGACAAGAGATCTATGGGCAGACACAAACTTAGGGATCAAGATTTTTGTGAAACCTCCATGGAGGATTTCCTTATAAGTAAAAGGCACTGCATATCGTTACACACGGAGAGGAGAGGTAATGTGAGGGGCAACAACTTTCAAAAGTCAGTTGCTGAAAAGACCACAGGAGAAGTGTCAAAGAAGAATGGGATCAAGCATCATGAACGACTTGCCAAGGGTCAGGTTTGAAGAAGACAAACTTCCCAATAGAGAAAGACGACTAAAGATGGTTATGGTTATGGTTATGGTTAGTCGAAGACATCGATAACACCGCAAACCAGTTAAAATCCATAATTGTTCAACCAACCGGGCCAGTGGAATCATCCGAATTAACATCTCATCTCACTGAAGATTCAATCAAAGAAAGGCAGCTGCAGTCCCCATCATAACAACTACAGCACACGCTAAAAGAAATAAGGCCAAGCGTCTTCGAAAGTGAACGCCTTTGGACTATCCTTCGTTATATGAAATCATCATTCATCGTAAGCAATCGGAATATCGTAACACGATCCGGATGAAAAACACAGGTTACGGTATACACAGAGCACTAAACTCTGTAGCTCTGGCAGTAAACCGGACATGCAATATGAGGAAACTGCAACAAGGAACATTTTTCAGACTGAGCCTCAATGTTTCCTGCCGCCTATTCGCCACATTGATCGAAAGTCACGACTTAAGAGTTCTACAGTAGCAAGGTGTGAGGTCTGATATTTGAAGGGAGGGGTCGACGATAGAGCAGTGTCAAGTTGGGTACTCTTAAGAGTATGAGTAGTGGGGGTATACCGGTGACTGTAAGGCAAAGTATATAACAATATCGAGTAAATGCGCTGTGATTGAAATGTGGGAGAAAAGAAGAGAAAGATAACAAAGTTGAAAGAGAATGAAGGAGGACAGAGAGAAAAAAAGGAGAAACAAAAAAGAGGATACAGGGAGTAGGAGAAAGGAGAAAGAAGGGGAGGGAAAGAGATGGAAAGAGACATCGGCAGAGAGAGAATGAAACTGGATATAGATTAAACGACGGATTAGGAGAGAGAGAGAAAAAAAAGAGAGAGATGTATATAAGGAACGATGCAGAGAAAGTGAAATAAGAAAAAAAATAGAGTTAAAGAGGAAGAGAGACAGAAGTTGATACAAAAAAATATATATAAAAGTGAGTGCTTGAAGTATGAATGAAGGAGAGAGTGTGTTAATGTGCGGTAAAAGAATGGATTCATTAACCCCGAGTGGGCAAAGCTATAGTCCGTTCAGAAATTCATAATCACACCTGAATTAGTTTTGCGTGATAACCGCTTGTTATTTTGGTTTCAAATGTTGCATGCAATCTTAGAATATTGATGACGCAAAGATTTTGGTATTTTTTATTCCACAAACACAACAGATTTTGCACATCAGCGAATTCCTTGATCTTTTATGACGCTATCACACAAGTTGATTCAAATTTTAGAGTTTACAGTAATCGTGTTAAATTTTCCAGTTTACTGCAATTCTTGTCAGAGGCGTATCTACATAGTGCTTAATTGTGGGTGTTGTTCGTTATGTATATTTGCAAACATGAATTCAATTGGTTACAATTAGTCTTGTCCTTCGGTCACCATTAGACCCCAGGACGTCCTAACTGCAGTTGGAATTGAATTCATCTTAATTTTAATCATTCCGAATCTGACGATTCCAAGAGGTTGATAATCATTACTGGCTGGACAAATAGTAATCCATCTCGTTTCCAGTACTCATCTTCCACCCGCAGCACATGTTCAACACACTTCTTCCAGAACGGAATGTCTATTTTTGAGAGAGACTCGCGTGTCAGAACTTCAACATCACACATTTTAAACGTCCTTTTCTGTTCTGCAACTTGTCCTTTGACGTGAGCCCAGACAAGTTCGATTGGATTAAGGTGCGCATGATATGCAGGGAGTCGAAGAGAGGTGTGGCCGTATTTCTCAATGATTTTGTCAACATGGTACACCTTTTTCTTATTCGTATTCTTCACAAGTTGTAACAATTTGGGTTTTAAATATGTCGTCAAATTTGACATTTTCATTCGCAAGCCATGTCCTAATTTGCTCTTTTGTATTTGATGCAGTAGGCACTTTGTCTTCCTCTGATACGACATTGTGGTATGATGCATTATCCATGACTATGCATGAAAGTCTCTCCAGGATTGGTAAACGATCGTTCTCCAACTAGTGCCTGAAAATGTTTCCATTCATTTCAGTATGGTAGTCCCTATCGTCGGTACTTTTTGATTGGAAAATAAGTCCCACATCATGGACAAGGCCGTTTTCAGTGCTTCCAGCATGCGTTAATATAATGTGCTGTCCTTTGCTGTTCGGAATTGTTCTTTTGAGTTTGCCATTTACGGGCTGCCATTCTTTAGCATAGGTGTGATGTGCGTTGACCCGTGATTCGTCCAAATATACAATATCATACCGTTCACTCCGCCGCTCACGGATCTGTCTCAGGTATTTGCTTCGAGTAATGACCAAGTGTGGTTTTTCACAAATAATATTCCTAGCCCCAACAGTTTTTCTGAAAGTGAAGCCGGCTCCTCGCACAATCTTCCACAGAGTACTTTTAGAAATGTCAATATTGCAGTCTGCATGCAATTTTAATTTCAAATTCCTAAGAGTAACAAGTACATTATTAGCAAACATTTTCAATATCTCACGTTTTATGACATCCATGCCAAAGCTATCGACTTTCCTTCCTTGATTGACATGAGTGCACTCTGAGTCTTGTTTAATCCAACGAGAAAATGACGATCTATTAAGACTAAGTGCGAGTTGCGTTCGTCTCTCTGGGTCATGAATATCACAATATAAATGCCCCATCTTGGATTCCCTAAGGAAGTGCTGATATAGTAAAACAGTAACCTTTTGCATAGTTATAAATTTGCATTTCAAATTCATTGTAATTTAGATATAAATGTTGGTATTTAAAGTCAACAAATTGTCTACTGAGTCTTCACAAAATTAATGGAGATACGCATTCTCTTCGGTAATTAATGCCAAGGCCGTGGTGCGTCATGTCGTTCAATAACAATTCAGTTTTGTGCACGGGATTTTCCTGAAGTTAGTGTTTCTGCAATAGCCAAACTATTTTACGTGAACGACCGCACCAAATTAATGTATATATCCTAAAATGGTGTCAAATCCGAACAGGGTGAATTTAATGTAGCCTAAAAAAGAAACTTTTAAACTAGATCAAATTTCTCAGAGCAAAAAATGTTTCTATAACGTCATCATATTCTAAGATTACATGCTAAATTTGAAAGCAAAATAACAAACGGTTATCACGCAAAACTAATTCAGGTGTGATTATGAATTTTTGAACGGACTATAACTGCTTTAACACACCTCTCTTTGACTGTTCTCTAATACTTGTTCCACGCTTTATTTCAAATTCAAGTAAGCGTCTCAACAAATATCGTGTCCCCATCGGAGTGTCCGTCAAGGAGCAAGTCTCTTTAGTGGTGTCCTTATATGCACCGGCGTTTCGTGCAGTGTCCATGTTTTGTAACTAGATTATGCTTTCTCCATCGACGTTGACAGCCTACCCTTACAGTGTTTCCGATTTCAGGCCCCCATATTTACTACACGGTAACGAACTACAAGAAGACAGTAACATTTATACAAGAAGACAGTAACATTTATACAAGAAGACAGTAACATTTATACAAGAAGACAGTAACATTTATACAAGAAGACATTACCATTTATACAAGAAGACAGTAATATTTATACAAGAAAACATTAACAT
Source organism: Megaustenia siamemsis (assembly GCA_032433765.1). NCBI lineage: Eukaryota > Metazoa > Mollusca > Gastropoda > Stylommatophora > Ariophantidae > Megaustenia > Megaustenia siamemsis. Next base: position 9,444,213 of record JAVIAB010000160.1, read on the forward strand.
TTAAACAAGAAGACAGTAACATTTATACAAGAAGACATTAACATTTATACAAGAAGACATTAACATTTATGCAAGAAGACATTAACATTTATACAAGAAGGCATTAACATTATACAAGAAGCCAGTAACATTTATATAAGAAGACATTAACGTTTATACAAGAAGACATTAACATTTATACAAGAAGACATTAACATTTATACAAGAAGACATTAACATTTATATTTAGATAGACAGACAGACAGACATGCAGATAGATAGACAGGCAGGCAGGAAGGGGAATAGTCAGACAGACAGACAGGCAGGCAGATAAACAGGCCGAAAATCAGACAGAAAGACACAGATAGACAAGCAGGCTGATAGATAGATAGATAGATAGATAAATAGATAGATAGATAGATAGATAGATAGATAGATAGATAGATAGATAGATAGATAGATAGATAGATAGATAGATAGATAGATAGATAGATAGATAGATAGATAGATAGATAGATAGATAGATAGATAGATAGATAGACAGACATACAGATAGACAGACAGACAGACAGACAGACAGACAGACAGACAGACAGACAGACAGACAGACAGACAGACAGACAGATAGATAGATAGATAGATAGATAGATAGATAGATAGATAGATAGATAGATAGATAGATAGATAGATAGATAGATAGATAGATAGATAGATAGATAGATAGATAGATAGATAGATAGACAGACAGACAGATAGACAGACAAACAGACAGAGAGAGAGATAGACAGATAGATAGATAGATAGATAGATGGATAGATAGTTAGATAGATAGATAGATAGATAGATAGATAGATAGATAGATAGATAGATAGATAGATAGATAGATAGATAGATAGATAGATAGATAGATAAATAGATAGGTAGGTAGGTAGGTAGATAGGTAGGTAGGTAGGTAGGTAGGTAGCTAGGTAGATAGATAGATAGATAGATAGATAGATAGATAGATAGATAGATAGATAGATAGATAGATAGACAGACAGACAGATAGACAGACAAACAGACAGAGAGAGAGAGAGATAGACAGATAGATAGATAGATAGATAGATAGATAGATAGATAGATAGATAGATAGATAGATAGATAGATAGATAGATAGATAGATAGATAGATAGATAGATAGATAGATAGATCATGCAGGTTACTTTATAAATAGAGACTGGGCAAACTAACATTTCGACTATCATGTTATACAAGGAGAGACAAACACAAACAGGACGGACTGCACAATCCATATCCTAGTTAACACTAAGCTTTGATTCAATAAAAGTCTACAGAAAACTCTTAAAACAAGGCGTGGACAAACACTACGTAGCGGGCTTGTGTGCATAGATCTGCATTAGCTTTGAAAACAAATGTAATCATGGTGAGCCGCGATAAATTTGTTGAAAATACAAGGAAATAGCTAGAAATAGTTTGTCTAAATCGCATCTAATCCACAAGTCTATTTGTACGTCTAATCTTTTGCACCTGCACCAGACGGGTCTCGACTTCGCATGACTACATTTGTTGACATGCCTAGTTCCATCGTGTTTTGCCAGCTGAGCTTGTTTTGCTGCCTCCTGGTCAGGTACGTGCACGCCTACCTTGGACGCCACGGCTACATCCAAGCTTTACGACTGATAACTGTTGTGTTCTAACAACAAAACAAATATCAGCAGGGCTGAAACTAAGAATGGCAAAATGTTACATCTTCTCAATATTCCTGTATGGTGCAGAAACACGGACATTAGACAAGAAAACAGAACAGAAAATTGAAGCCTTTGAAATGTGGATTTATTTAAGAATAGGTAGAATTGGATGGAAACAAAAGATAACAAACGATAAAGTTTTAAAACAACTGAAAATAAAAAGAGAACTACTAAATACAATTAAGACAAGACAAATGAAATTTTTGGGGCATGTTAAAAGACACAACAGCCTACTAAAAGTAATATTGGAAGGAAAAATACAAGGTAAAAGAAGCAGAGACAGACCAAGACTAACATGGACGAGTAACATCAAAAGATGGACAAGTCAATCTATGACAGCCTGCACCATCAAAGCAAGAAACAGAGTGGAATGGCGATCCATGGTAGCCAACCTTCGTTGTGGAGAAGGCACACGATGATGATGATGAACTGTTGTGTGAGGACACCACTTACCCAGCTGAGGGATTCCCTCAGGTGTATGTGGCTATTTTTGTCTGTATGCTGACACTTTTTTTATTCTCAAACATCCTTAGCAACATACAAGGGAAATGAGTACGTTGACAAATTAACTTACTACATTTATTTCGTGATATTATTTCGAATTATCAGATGTCATGTGATCATAAAATGGAGCAGCGATAAATCAGTGGTTAGTGAACTGGCCTGCGCAGGCGATAAGTCTGGTTCCATCCTGATCTACGGGATCGCCCAGCCTTAAATGGGTACCGGATTTTTTCTGGGAAAGTATAGCGGCAATACCGATTACATTACCCCAGAAAATCATGTGCCAAAAGTCTGTGTAATTTATGGTCACTATCACATATTCCCTACACGATACTTGGCGCGACGGGGCTCTTGACTGTTTCTTTTTTAATTCTATCATAAAGCCCAGTATCTTTACGGCATAGTCCCATTACTGGGGTCTGTCGAGAAGAGGCGGGGGAGAAAAGGGGGGGGGTGGGCACATAGGACAAAGGAATAGGGGTCCTTAGTTCTTTCTGGGCTGCCTCCACGAGGTGTTTGGCTCCCAGGTTTTATTTCACTTATCCCCTCTCCCGATGAAAAAAGAAAATGTTGAGCCAACGGGATTCGGACACAGCCTATCATGCTTTGTAGCACGACGAGTTATCCTATCGGCCACTTTCGATCTCCATTATCTTTCTTGGTGATAGATTCGTAAAGTGGGAGGAGGGGATAAGAGAAAGAACAAATATTCAGAGGAACTGACCCCTCACCTCCTACGAAAAAAAATATTTGTAAATTGAATAAAAGCAAATAAAACATATTACGAATGTTACACATTTATAAATAAGAAGAAACACACAGAGCATGTCTTTCAAAATAACAACTTGTTACGATGTACGTTGCAAAGAAAAAGGAAAAAAAAAAACAACAGCGGAAAGATGCACAAAGGAAGGAAGAAGAAAGATATAAACGTGATGTAAAATTGTTGAAACATCTCATGAAGAAAGTAACCATATTTCACAAAGAAAAGAAATTGAAACAAACAATAATAAACAACCGGTACTATCAAGGGAAACTATCCGAGGTGATAAATCGACGGTTCAATTCAGGGAAAGAAGTAAGTTCAGAACAGTTAAGGAAAATTAAAAAATAATCACATAACGAAGAACAATAGACACATCCAAGCAGGATCTAACCTGTACAAAGAAATGGAAACTACCCAAAACCTCATAGGAAATACACCATTTCTGGCTCCCTTGACAGGGGCTCCCCCAGCCCCCATATCACACATACACTTTCCAGGTATTTAGTGGTCATTAAAAGGTAACACCCACAATTGTTGTTGTCATTCCTTCGTCTAGAATTTTCCAGATTTCACATTTTCACACATGCCACGTGACACGTTACCTTTCATTTTGAAGTATACAAATTAAAGGGCAGAAAAAGCATTATCGGGGAAAAAAAATCTCAGCACGATATTTACATTCTGCTACCTGGTCGGCACGATTACCTGTCCAAGTGGCACTGCAGCGCTAGATCGTGACATTTACGAGCGATGTGCTACGGCAATATTTCTTTTCACTGAAATATTATCTGTGATCGATGTGATAGCACAGAGAGGCAACCCTATCTTGAGGATGAGATTATCAATATATGATATGTCTTTGATATGAGCTAAATATAGCAGGTGAGAATGCAGGTAAGACGAAGTAAAGAGTGTCTTATAGCATGGAATGATGTTCAGGTGTGAAGAGTGAAAATTGTCTTCGTAGGTTTTCAAGGTCAGGGTCACAGTAGTATCGCAGCTGTAGGTTGATGTGTTGCTAGAAACAGTTACTGATGTGTTGCTAGAAACAGACACTGATGTGATTCTAGAAACAAGCACTGATGTAATGCTAGACACAAAAAACTGATGAGCTGCTAGAAACAGACACTGATGTTTTGCTAGAAACAGGCACTGATGTGTTGCTACAAACAGACACTGATGTGATTCTAGAAGCAAGCACTGACGTGTTGTTAGAAACAATCACTGATGTGTTGCTAGAAAAAAACACTAATGTGTTGCTAGAAACAGATACTGATGTTTTGCTAGAAACAGACACTGGTGTGTTGCTAGAAACAGGCACTGATGTGTTGCTAGAAACAGGCACAGATGTGTTGCTAGAAAAAGGCACTGATTTGTTGCTAGAAACAGGCACTGATGTGTTGCTGGAAACAGGCACTGATGTGTTGCTAGAAACAGGCACTGATGTGTAGTTAGAAATAGATACTGATGTATTGCTAGAAACAGGCACTGATGTGTTGCTAGAAACAGGCACAGATGTGTTGCTAGAAACAGGCACAGATGTGTTGCTAGAAACAGGCACAGATGTGTTGCTAGAAACAGGCACTGGCGTGTTGCTAGAAACAGTTACTGATGTGTTGCTAGAAACAGACACTGATGTGATTCTAGAAACAAGCACTGATGTAATGCTAGACACAAAAACTGATGAGCTGCTAGAAACAGACACTGATGTTTTGCTAGAAACAGGCACTGATGTGTTGCTACAAACAGACACTGATGTGATTCTAGAAGCAAGCACTGACGTGTTGTTAGAAACAATCACTGATGTGTTGCTAGAAAAAAAACTGATGTATTGCTAGAAAAAAGCACTAATGTGTTGCTAGAAACAGATACTGATGTTTTGCTAGAAACAGACACTGGTGTGTTGCTAGAAACAGGCACTGATGTGTTGCTAGAAACAGGCACAGATGTGTTGCTAGAAACAGGCACTGATGTGTTGCTAGAAACAGGCACTGATGTGTTGCTGGAAACAGGCACTGATGTGTTGCTAGAAACAGGCACTGATGTGTAGTTAGAAATAGATACTGATGTATTGCTAGAAACAGGCACTGATGTGTTGCTAGAAACAGGCACAGATGTGTTGCTAGAAACAGGCACAGATGTGTTGCTAGAAACAGGCACAGATGTGTTGCTAGAAACAGGCACTGGCGTGTTGCTAGAAACAGTTACTGATGTGTTGCTAGAAACAGACACTGATGTGATTCTAGAAACAAGCACTGATGTAATGCTAGACACAAAACCTGATGAGCTGCTAGAAACAGACACTGATGTTTTGCTAGAAACAGGCATTGATGTGTTGCTACAAACAGACACTGATGTGATTCTAGAAGCAAGCACTGACGTGTTGTTAGAAACAATCACTGATGTGTTGCTAGAAAGAAAAACTGATGTATTGCTAGAAAAAAGCACTAATGTGTTGCTAGAAACAGATACTGATTTTTGCTAGAAACAGACACTGGTGTGTTGCTAGAAACAGGCACTGATGTGTTGCTAGAAACAGGAACTGATGTGTTGCTAGAAACAGGCACTGATGTGTTGCTAGAAACAGGCACTGATGTGTTGCTAGAAACAGGCACAGATGTGTTGCTAGAAACAGGAACAGATGTGTTGCTAGAAACAGGCACTGATGTGTTGCTAGAAACAGGCACTGATGTGTTGCTAGAAACAGGCACAGATGTGTTGCTAGAAACAGGAACTGATGTGTTGCTAGAAACAGGAACTGATGTGTTGCTAGAAACAGGCACTGATGTGTTGCTAGAAACAGGAACAGATGTGTTGCTAGAAACAGGAACTGATGTGTTGCTAGAAACAGGCACTGATGTGTTGCTGGAAACAGGCACTGATGTGTTGCTAGAAACAGGCACTGATGTGTAGCTAGAAATAGATACTGATGTATTGCTAGAAACAGGCACTGATGTGTTGCTAGAAACAGGCACAGATGTGTTGCTAGAAACAGGCACAGATGTGTTGCTAGAAACAGGCACAGATGTGTTGCTAGAAACAGGCACTGGCGTGTTGCTAGAAATAGACACTGATGTGTTGCTAGAAACAGGCACAGATGTGTTGCTGGAATCAGGCACTGATGTGTTGCTGGAATCAGACACTGATGTGTTGCTGGAATCAGACACTGATGTGTTGATGGAATCAGACACTGATGTGTTGCTGGAATCAGACACTGATGTGTTGCTGAAATCAGACACGGATGTGTTGCTAGAATCAGACACTGATATGTTGCTGGAATCAGACACTGTTGTGTTGCTAGAATCAGACACTGATGTGTTGCTAGAAACAGACATGGATGTGTTGCTATAACAATCACTGATGTTTTACTAGAAACAATCACTGAGGTTTTACAAGAAAATACACTGATGTGTTGCTAGAAACAGACACTGATGTGTTGCTAGAAACAGATAACGATGTGTTGCTAGCAGCAGGCACTGATGTGTTGCTAGAAACAGGCACTGATGTTTTGCTAGAAACAGGAATTGATGTGCTGCTAGAAACAGATACTGATGTGTTGCTGGAAACAGACACCGATGTTTTGCTATAAATAGGCACTGATATGTTGCTAGAAACAGACACTGCTGTTTTGCTAGATATAGGCACTGATGTTTTCTTAGAAAAAGGCACTGATGTGCTGCTAGAAACATATACTGATGTGGTGCTAGAAACAGATACCGATGTTTTGCTAGAAGCAGGCACTCATGTGTTGCTAGAAAAAGGCACTGATTTGATTCTAGAAACAAGCACTGATGTGTTGCAAGAAACAGACTCTTATGTGTTGCTAAAAACAGATACTGATGTGTTGCTATAAACAGATACTGATGTGATTCTAGAAACAAGCACTGATGTAATGCTAGACACAAAAACTGATGTGTTGCTAGAAACAGGCACTGATGTGTTGCTACAAACAGACACTGATGTGATTCTAGAAGAAAGCACTGCGGTGTTGTTAGAACAATCACTGATGTGTTACTAGAAACAGACACTGATTTGATGCTAGAAACGTATACTGATGTGTTGCTAGAAAAAAGCACGGATGTGTTGCTAGAAACAGATACTGATGTTTTGCTAGAAACAGACACTAATGTGTTGCTAGAAACAGGCACTGATGTTTTGCTAGAAACAGACACTGATGTGTTGCTAGAAACTGGCACTGATGTGTTGCTAGAAACATATACTGATGTGTTGCTAGAAACAGATACCGATGTTTTACTAGAAGAAGGCACTCATGTGTTGCTAGAAAAAGGCGCTGATTTGATTCTAGAAACAAGGACTGATGTGTTGCAAGATACAGACACTGATGTGTTGCTAAAAACAGATACTGATGTGTTGCTATAAACAGATACTGATGTGTTGCTAGAAACAGACACTAATGTGATTCTAGAAACAAGCACTGATGTAATGCTAGACACAAAAACTGATGTGTTGCTAGAAACAGACACTGATGTTTTGCTAGAAACAGGCACAGATGTGTTGCTAGAAACAGGCACTGATGTTTTGCTAGAAACATGCACTGATGTGTTGCTGGAAACAGGCACTGATGTGTTGCTAAAAACAGGCACTGATGTATAGTTAGAAATAGATACTGATGTGTTGCTAGAAACAGGCACTGATGTGTTGCTAGAAACAGGCACTGATGTATTGCTAGAAACAGGCACTGATGTGTTGCTACAAACAGACACTGATGTGATTCTAGAAAAAAAGCACTGATGTATTGCTAGAAAAAAGCACTGATGTGTTGCTAGAAACAGATACTGATGTTTTGCTATAAACAGACACTGGTGTGTTGCTAGAAACAGGCACTGATGTGTTGCTAGAAACAGGCACAGATGTGTTGCTAGAAACAGGCACTGATGTGTTGCTAGAAATAGGCACTGATGTGTTGCTGGAAACAGGCACTGATGTGTTGCTAGAAACAGGCACTGATGTGTAGTTAGAAATAGATACTGATGTATTGCTAGAAACAGGCACTGATGTGTTGCTAGAAACAGGCACAGATGTGTTGCTAGAAACAGGCACAGATGTGTTGCTAGAAACAGGCACAGATGTGTTGCTAGAAACAGGCACTAGCGTGTTGCTAGAAACAGACACTGATATGTTGCTAGAAACAGGCACAGATGTGTTGCTGGAATCAGGCACTGATGTGTTGCTGGAATCAGACACTGATGTGTTGCTGGAATCAGACACTGATGTGTTGATGGAATCAGACACTGATGTGTTGCTGGAATCAGACACTGATATGTTGCTGAAATCAGACACGGATGTGTTGCTAGAATCAGACACTGATATGTTGCTGGAATCAGACACTGTTGTGTTGCTAGAATCAGACACTGATGTGTTGCTAGAAACAGACATGGATGTGTTGCTATAACAATCACTGATGTTTTACTAGAAACAATCACTGAGGTTTTACAAGAAAAATACACTGATGTGTTGCTAGAAACAGACACTGATGTGTTGCTAGAAACAGATAACGATGTGTTGCTAGCAGCAGGCACTGATGTGTTGCTAGAAACAGGCACTGATGTTTTGCTAGAAACAGGAATTGATGTGCTGCTAGAAACAGATACTGATGTGTTGCTGGAAACAGACACCGATGTTTTGCTATAAATAGGCACTGATATGTTGCTAGAAACAGACACTGCTGTTTTGCTAGATATAGGCACTGATGTTTTCTTAGAAAAAGGCACTGATGTGCTGCTAGAAACATATACTGATGTGGTGCTAGAAACAGATACCGATGTTTTGCTAGAAGCAGGCACTCATGTGTTGCTAGAAAAAGGCACTGATTTGATTCTAGAAACAAGCACTGATGTGTTGCAAGAAACAGACTCTTATGTGTTGCTAAAAACAGATACTGATGTGTTGCTATAAACAGATACTGATGTGATTCTAGAAACAAGCACTGATGTAATGCTAGACACAAAAACTGATGTGTTGCTAGAAACAGGCACTGATGTGTTGCTACAAACAGACACTGATGTGATTCTAGAAGAAAGCACTGCGGTGTTGTTAGAAACAATCACTGATGTGTTACTAGAAACAGACACTGATTTGATGCTAGAAACGTATACTGATGTGTTGCTAGAAAAAAGCACGGATGTGTTGCTAGAAACAGATACTGATGTTTTGCTAGAAACAGACACTGATGTGTTGCTAGAAACAGGCACTGATGTTTTGCTAGAAACAGACACTGATGTGTTGCTAGAAACTGGCACTGATGTGTTGCTAGAAACATATACTGATGTGTTGCTAGAAACAGATACCGATGTTTTACTAGAAGCAGGCACTCATGTGTTGCTAGAAAAAGGCGCTGATTTGATTCTAGAAACAAGGACTGATGTGTTGCAAGATACAGACACTGATGTGTTGCTAAAAACAGATACTGATGTGTTGCTATAAACAGATACTGATGTGTTGCTAGAAACAGACACTAATGTGATTCTAGAAACAAGCACTGATGTAATGCTAGACACAAAAACTGATGTGTTGCTAGAAACAGACACTGATGTTTTGCTAGAAACAGGCACTGATGTGTTGCTAGAAACAGGCACAGATGTGTTGCTAGAAACAGGCACTGATGTTTTGCTAGAAACAGGCACTGATGTGTTGCTGGAAACAGGCACTGATGTGTTGCTAAAAACAGGCACTGATGTATAGTTAGAAATAGATACTGATGTGTTGCTAGAAACAGGCACTGATGTGTTGCTAGAAACAGGCACTGATGTATTGCTAGAAACAGGCACTGATGTGTTGCTACAAACAGACACTGATGTGATTCTAGAAAAAAAGCACTGATGTATTGCTAGAAAAAAGCACTGATGTGTTGCTAGAAACAGATACTGATGTTTTGCTATAAACAGACACTGGTGTGTTGCTAGAAACAGGCACTGATGTGTTGCTAGAAACAGGCACAGATGTGTTGCTAGAAACAGGCACTGATGTGTTGCTAGAAATAGGCACTGATGTGTTGCTGGAAACAGGCACTGATGTGTTGCTAGAAACAGGCACTGATGTGTAGTTTAGAAATAGATACTGATGTATTGCTAGAAACAGGCACTGATGTGTTGCTAGAAACAGGCACAGATGTGTTGCTAGAAACAGGCACAGATGTGTTGCTAGAAACAGGCACAGATGTGTTGCTAGAAACAGGCACTAGCGTGTTGCTAGAAACAGACACTGATATGTTGCTAGAAACAGACACTGATGTGTTGCTAGAAACAAGCACAGATGTGTTGCTGGAATCATGCACTGAGGTGTTGCTGGAATCAGACACTGATGTGTTGCTGGAATCAGACACTGATGTGTTGCTGGAATCAGACACTGATGTGTTGCTGGAATCAGACACTGATGTGTTGCTGAAATCAGACACGGATTTGTTGCTAGAATCAGACACTGATATGTTGCTGGAATCAGACATGGATGTGTTGCTATAACAATCACTGATGTTTTACTAGAAACAATCACTGAGGTTTTACTAGGAAAAATCACTGATGTGTTGCTAGAAACAGACACTGATGTGTTGCTAGAAACAGATAACGATGTGTTGCTAGAAACAGGCACTGATGTTTTGCTAGAAACAGGAATTGATGTGCTGCTAGAAACAGATACTGATGTGTTGCTGGAAACAGACACCGATGTTTTGCTATAAATAGGCACTGATATGTTGCTAGAAACAGACACTGCTGTTTTGCTAGATATAGGCACTGATGTTTTCTTAGAAAAAGGCACTGATGTGCTGCTAGAAACATATACTGATGTGTTGCTAGAAGCAGATACCGATGTTTTGCTAGAAGCAAGCACTCATGTGTTGCTATAAAAAGGCACTGATTTGATTCTAGAAACAAGCACTGATGTGTTGCAAGAAACAGACTCTGATGTGTTGCTAAAAACATATACTGATGTGTTGCTATAAACAGATACTGATGTGATTCTAGAAACAAGCACTGATGTAATGCTAGACACAAAAACTGATGTGTTGCTAGAAACAGTCACTGATGTGTTGCTACAAACAGACACTGATGTGATTCTAGAAGAAAGCACTGCGGTGTTGTTAGAAACAATCACTGATGTGTTACTAGAAACAGACACTGATTTGATGCTAGAAACGTATACTGATGTGTTGCTAGAAACAGACACTGATGTGATTCTAGAAACAAGCACTGATGTAATGCTAGACACAAAAACTGATGTGTTGCTAGAAACAGACACTGATGTGTTGCTAGAAACAGACACTTTTGTGTTGCTAGAAACAGACACTGATGTGTTGCTAGAAACAGGCACAGATGTGTTGCTGGAATCAGGCACAGATGTGTTGCTGGAATCATACACTGATGTGTTGCTGGAATCAGACACTGATGTGTTGCTGGAATCAAACACTGATGTGTTGCTGGAATCAGACACTGATGTGTTGCTAGAAACAGACACTGATGTTTTGCTAGAAACAGGCACTGATGTGTTGCTAGAAACTGGCACTGATGTGTTGCTAGAAACATATACTGATGTGTTGCTAGAAACAGATACCGATGTTTTACTAGAAGCAGGCACTCATGTGTTGCTAGAAAAAGGCACTGATTTGATTCTAGAAACAAGCACTGATGTGTTGCAAGAAACAGACACTGATGTGTTGCTAAAAACAGATACTGATGTGTTGCTAGAAACAGACACTGATGTGATTCTAGAAACAAGCACTGATGTAATGCTAGACACAAAAACTGATGTGTTGCTAGAAACAGGCACTGATGTGTAGCTAGAAACAGGCACTGATGTGTTGCTAGAAACAGGCACTGATGTGTAGTTAGCAATAGATACTGATGTATTGCTAGAAACAAGCACTGATGTGTTGCTAGAAACAGGCACAGATGTGTTGCTTGAAACAGGCACTGGCGTGTTGCTAGAAACAGACACTGATGTGTTGCTAGAAAAAGACACTGATGTTTTGCTAGAAACAGACACTGATGTGTTGCTAGAAACAGACACTGATGTTTTGCTAGAAACATGCACTGATGTGTTGCTAGAAACTGGCACTGATGTGTTGCTAGAAACATATACTGATGTGTTGCTAGAAACAGATACCGATGATTTACTAGAAGCAGGCACTCATGTGTTGCTAGAAACAGGCACTGATGTGTTGCTAGAAACAGGCACTGATGTATTGCTAGAAACAGGCACTGATGTGTTGCTACAAACAGACACTGATGTGATTCTAGAAAAAAAGCACTGATGTATTGCTAGAAAAAAGCACTGATGTGTTGCTAGAAACAGATACTGATGTTTTGCTATAAACAGACACTGGTGTGTTGCTAGAAACAGGCACTGATGTGTTGCTAGAAACAGGCACAGATGTGTTGCTAGAAACAGGCACTGATGTGTTGCTAGAAATAGGCACTGATGTGTTGCTGGAAACAGGCACTGATGTGTTGCTAGAAACAGGCACTGATGTGTAGTTAGAAATAGATACTGATGTATTGCTAGAAACAGGCACTGATGTGTTGCTAGAAACAGGCACAGATGTGTTGCTAGAAACAGGCACAGATGTGTTGCTAGAAACAGGCACAGATGTGTTGCTAGAAACAGGCACTAGCGTGTTGCTAGAAACAGACACTGATATGTTGCTAGAAACAGACACTGATGTGTTGCTAGAAACAAGCACAGATGTGTTGCTGGAATCAGGCACTGAGGTGTTGCTGGAATCAGACACTGATGTGTTGCTGGAATCAGACACTGATGTGTTGCTGGAATCAGACACTGATGTGTTGCTGGAATCAGACACTGATGTGTTGCTGAAATCAGACACGGATTTGTTGCTAGAATCAGACACTGATATGTTGCTGGAATCAGACATGGATGTGTTGCTATAACAATCACTGATGTTTTACTAGAAACAATCACTGAGGTTTTACTAGGAAAAATCACTGATGTGTTGCTAGAAACAGACACTGATGTGTTGCTAGAAACAGATAACGATGTGTTGCTAGAAACAGGCACTGATGTTTGCTAGAAACAGGAATTGATGTGCTGCTAGAAACAGATACTGATGTGTTGCTGGAAACAGACACCGATGTTTTGCTATAAATAGGCACTGATATGTTGCTAGAAACAGACACTGCTGTTTTGCTAGATATAGGCACTGATGTTTTCTTAGAAAAAGGCACTGATGTGCTGCTAGAAACATATACTGATGTGTTGCTAGAAGCAGATACCGATGTTTTGCTAGAAGCAAGCACTCATGTGTTGCTATAAAAAGGCACTGATTTGATTCTAGAAACAAGCACTGATGTGTTGCAAGAAACAGACTCTGATGTGTTGCTAAAAACATATACTGATGTGTTGCTATAAACAGATACTGATGTGATTCTAGAAACAAGCACTGATGTAATGCTAGACACAAAACTGATGTGTTGCTAGAAACAGTCACTGATGTGTTGCTACAAACAGACACTGATGTGATTCTAGAAGAAAGCACTGCGGTGTTGTTAGAAACAATCACTGATGTGTTACTAGAAACAGACACTGATTTGATGCTAGAAACGTATACTGATGTGTTGCTAGAAACAGACACTGATGTGATTCTAGAAACAAGCACTGATGTAATGCTAGACACAAAAACTGATGTGTTGCTAGAAACAGACACTGATGTGTTGCTAGAAACAGACACTTTTGTGTTGCTAGAAACAGACACTGATGTGTTGCTAGAAACAGGCACAGATGTGTTGCTGGAATCAGGCACAGATGTGTTGCTGGAATCATACACTGATGTGTTGCTGGAATCAGACACTGATGTGTTGCTGGAATCAAACACTGATGTGTTGCTGGAATCAGACACTGATGTGTTGCTAGAAACAGACACTGATGTTTTGCTAGAAACAGGCACTGATGTGTTGCTAGAAACTGGCACTGATGTGTTGCTAGAAACATATACTGATGTGTTGCTAGAAACAGATACCGATGTTTTACTAGAAGCAGGCACTCATGTGTTGCTAGAAAAAGGCACTGATTTGATTCTAGAAACAAGCACTGATGTGTTGCAAGAAACAGACACTGATGTGTTGCTAAAAACAGATACTGATGTGTTGATAGAAACAGACACTGATGTGATTCTAGAAACAAGCACTGATGTAATGCTAGACACAAAAACTGATGTGTTGCTAGAAACAGGCACTGATGTGTAGCTAGAAACAGGCACTGATGTGTTGCTAGAAACAGGCACTGATGTGTAGTTAGCAATAGATACTGATGTATTGCTAGAAACAGGCACTGATGTGTTGCTAGAAACAGGCACAGATGTGTTGCTTGAAACAGGCACTGGCGTGTTGCTAGAAACAGACACTGATGTGTTGCTAGAAAAAGACACTGATGTTTTGCTAGAAACAGACACTGATGTGTTGCTAGAAACAGACACTGATGTTTTGCTAGAAACATGCACTGATGTGTTGCTAGAAACTGGCACTGATGTGTTGCTAGAAACATAAACTGATGTGTTGCTAGAAACAGATACCGATGATTTACTAGAAGCAGGCACTCATGTGTTGCAAGAAACAGACACTGATGTGTTGCTAGAAACAGGCACTGATGTTTTGCTAGAAACAGGAATTGATGTGCTGCTAGAAACAGATACTGATGTGTTGCTGGAAACAGACACCGATGTTTTGCTATAAATAGGCACTGATATGTTGCTAGAAACAGACACTGCTGTTTTGCTAGATATAGGCACTGATGTTTTCTTAGAAAAAGGCACTGATGTGCTGCTAGAAACATATACTGATGTGGTGCTAGAAACAGATACCGATGTTTTGCTAGAAGCAGGCACTCATGTGTTGCTAGAAAAAGGCACTGATTTGATTCTAGAAACAAGCACTGATGTGTTGCAAGAAACAGACTCTTATGTGTTGCTAAAAACAGATACTGATGTGTTGCTATAAACAGATACTGATGTGATTCTAGAAACAAGCACTGATGTAATGCTAGACACAAAAACTGATGTGTTGCTAGAAACAGGCACTGATGTGTTGCTACAAACAGACACTGATGTGATTCTAGAAGAAAGCACTGCGGTGTTGTTAGAAACAATCACTGATGTGTTACTAGAAACAGACACTGATTTGATGCTAGAAACGTATACTGATGTGTTGCTAGAAAAAAGCACGGATGTGTTGCTAGAAACAGATACTGATGTTTTGCTAGAAACAGACACTGATGTGTTGCTAGAAACAGGCACTGATGTTTTGCTAGAAACAGACACTGATGTGTTGCTAGAAACTGGCACTGATGTGTTGCTAGAAACATATACTGATGTGTTGCTAGAAACAGATACCGATGTTTTACTAGAAGCAGGCACTCATGTGTTGCTAGAAAAAGGCGCTGATTTGATTCTAGAAACAAGGACTGATGTGTTGCAAGATACAGACACTGATGTGTTGCTAAAAACAGATACTGATGTGTTGCTATAAACAGATACTGATGTGTTGCTAGAAACAGACACTAATGTGATTCTAGAAACAAGCACTGATGTAATGCTAGACACAAAAACTGATGTGTTGCTAGAAACAGACACTGATGTTTTGCTAGAAACAGGCACTGATGTGTTGCTAGAAACAGGCACAGATGTGTTGCTAGAAACAGGCACTGATGTTTTGCTAGAAACAGGCACTGATGTGTTGCTGGAAACAGGCACTGATGTGTTGCTAAAAACAGGCACTGATGTATAGTTAGAAATAGATACTGATGTGTTGCTAGAAACAGGCACTGATGTGTTGCTAGAAACAGGCACTGATGTATTGCTAGAAACAGGCACTGATGTGTTGCTACAAACAGACACTGATGTGATTCTAGAAAAAAAAGCACTGATGTATTGCTAGAAAAAAGCACTGATGTGTTGCTAGAAACAGATACTGATGTTTTGCTATAAACAGACACTGGTGTGTTGCTAGAAACAGGCACTGATGTGTTGCTAGAAACAGGCACAGATGTGTTGCTAGAAACAGGCACTGATGTGTTGCTAGAAATAGGCACTGATGTGTTGCTGGAAACAGGCACTGATGTGTTGCTAGAAACAGGCACTGATGTGTAGTTAGAAATAGATACTGATGTATTGCTAGAAACAGGCACTGATGTGTTGCTAGAAACAGGCACAGATGTGTTGCTAGAAACAGGCACAGATGTGTTGCTAGAAACAGGCACAGATGTGTTGCTAGAAACAGGCACTAGCGTGTTGCTAGAAACAGACACTGATATGTTGCTAGAAACAGACACTGATGTGTTGCTAGAAACAAGCACAGATGTGTTGCTGGAATCATGCACTGAGGTGTTGCTGGAATCAGACACTGATGTGTTGCTGGAATCAGACACTGATGTGTTGCTGGAATCAGACACTGATGTGTTGCTGGAATCAGACACTGATGTGTTGCTGAAATCAGACACGGATTTGTTGCTAGAATCAGACACTGATATGTTGCTGGAATCAGACATGGATGTGTTGCTATAACAATCACTGATGTTTTACTAGAAACAATCACTGAGGTTTTACTAGGAAAAATCACTGATGTGTTGCTAGAAACAGACACTGATGTGTTGCTAGAAACAGATAACGATGTGTTGCTAGAAACAGGCACTGATGTTTTGCTAGAAACAGGAATTGATGTGCTGCTAGAAACAGATACTGATGTGTTGCTGGAAACAGACACCGATGTTTTGCTATAAATAGGCACTGATATGTTGCTAGAAACAGACACTGCTGTTTTGCTAGATATAGGCACTGGTGTTTTCTTAGAAAAAGGCACTGATGTGCTGCTAGAAACATATACTGATGTGTTGCTAGAAGCAGATACCGATGTTTTGCTAGAAGCAAGCACTCATGTGTTGCTATAAAAAGGCACTGATTTGATTCTAGAAACAAGCACTGATGTGTTGCAAGAAACAGACTCTGATGTGTTGCTAAAAACATATACTGATGTGTTGCTATAAACAGATACTGATGTGATTCTAGAAACAAGCACTGATGTAATGCTAGACACAAAAACTGATGTGTTGCTAGAAACAGTCACTGATGTGTTGCTACAAACAGACACTGATGTGATTCTAGAAGAAAGCACTGCGGTGTTGTTAGAAACAATCACTGATGTGTTACTAGAAACAGACACTGATTTGATGCTAGAAACGTATACTGATGTGTTGCTAGAAACAGACACTGATGTGATTCTAGAAACAAGCACTGATGTAATGCTAGACACAAAAACTGATGTGTTGCTAGAAACAGACACTGATGTGTTGCTAGAAACAGACACTTTTGTGTTGCTAGAAACAGACACTGATGTGTTGCTAGAAACAGGCACAGATGTGTTGCTGGAATCAGGCACAGATGTGTTGCTGGAATCATACACTGATGTGTTGCTGGAATCAGACACTGATGTGTTGCTGGAATCAAACACTGATGTGTTGCTGGAATCAGACACTGATGTGTTGCTAGAAACAGACACTGATGTTTTGCTAGAAACAGGCACTGATGTGTTGCTAGAAACTGGCACTGATGTGTTGCTAGAAACATATACTGATGTGTTGCTAGAAACAGATACCGATGTTTTACTAGAAGCAGGCACTCATGTGTTGCTAGAAAAAGGCACTGATTTGATTCTAGAAACAAGCACTGATGTGTTGCAAGAAACAGACACTGATGTGTTGCTAAAAACAGATACTGATGTGTTGCTAGAAACAGACACTGATGTGATTCTAGAAACAAGCACTGATGTAATGCTAGACACAAAAACTGATGTGTTGCTAGAAACAGGCACTGATGTGTAGCTAGAAACAGGCACTGATGTGTTGCTAGAAACAGGCACTGATGTGTAGTTAGCAATAGATACTGATGTATTGCTAGAAACAGGCACTGATGTGTTGCTAGAAACAGGCACAGATGTGTTGCTTGAAACAGGCACTGGCGTGTTGCTAGAAACAGACACTGATGTGTTGCTAGAAAAAGACACTGATGTTTTGCTAGAAACAGACACTGATGTGTTGCTAGAAACAGACACTGATGTTTTGCTAGAAACATGCACTGATGTGTTGCTAGAAACTGGCACTGATGTGTTGCTAGAAACATATACTGATGTGTTGCTAGAAACAGATACCGATGATTTACTAGAAGCAGGCACTCATGTGTTGCTAGAAACAGGCACTGATGTGTTGCTAGAAACAGGCACTGATGTATTGCTAGAAACAGGCACTGATGTGTTGCTACAACAGACACTGATGTGATTCTAGAAAAAAAGCACTGATGTATTGCTAGAAAAAAGCACTGATGTGTTGCTAGAAACAGATACTGATGTTTTGCTATAAACAGACACTGGTGTGTTGCTAGAAACAGGCACTGATGTGTTGCTAGAAACAGGCACAGATGTGTTGCTAGAAACAGGCACTGATGTGTTGCTAGAAATAGGCACTGATGTGTTGCTGGAAACAGGCACTGATGTGTTGCTAGAAACAGGCACTGATGTGTAGTTAGAAATAGATACTGATGTATTGCTAGAAACAGGCACTGATGTGTTGCTAGAAACAGGCACAGATGTGTTGCTAGAAACAGGCACAGATGTGTTGCTAGAAACAGGCACAGATGTGTTGCTAGAAACAGGCACTAGCGTGTTGCTAGAAACAGACACTGATATGTTGCTAGAAACAGACACTGATGTGTTGCTAGAAACAAGCACAGATGTGTTGCTGGAATCAGGCACTGAGGTGTTGCTGGAATCAGACACTGATGTGTTGCTGGAATCAGACACTGATGTGTTGCTGGAATCAGACACTGATGTGTTGCTGGAATCAGACACTGATGTGTTGCTGAAATCAGACACGGATTTGTTGCTAGAATCAGACACTGATATGTTGCTGGAATCAGACATGGATGTGTTGCTATAACAATCACTGATGTTTTACTAGAAACAATCACTGAGGTTTTACTAGGAAAAATCACTGATGTGTTGCTAGAAACAGACACTGATGTGTTGCTAGAAACAGATAACGATGTGTTGCTAGAAACAGGCACTGATGTTTTGCTAGAAACAGGAATTGATGTGCTGCTAGAAACAGATACTGATGTGTTGCTGGAAACAGACACCGATGTTTTGCTATAAATAGGCACTGATATGTTGCTAGAAACAGACACTGCTGTTTTGCTAGATATAGGCACTGATGTTTTCTTAGAAAAAGGCACTGATGTGCTGCTAGAAACATATACTGATGTGTTGCTAGAAGCAGATACCGATGTTTTGCTAGAAGCAAGCACTCATGTGTTGCTATAAAAAGGCACTGATTTGATTCTAGAAACAAGCACTGATGTGTTGCAAGAAACAGACTCTGATGTGTTGCTAAAAACATATACTGATGTGTTGCTATAAACAGATACTGATGTTATTCTAGAAACAAGCACTGATGTAATGCTAGACACAAAAACTGATGTGTTGCTAGAAACAGTCACTGATGTGTTGCTACAAACAGACACTGATGTGATTCTAGAAGAAAGCACTGCGGTGTTGTTAGAAACAATCACTGATGTGTTACTAGAAACAGACACTGATTTGATGCTAGAAACGTATACTGATGTGTTGCTAGAAACAGACACTGATGTGATTCTAGAAACAAGCACTGATGTAATGCTAGACACAAAAACTGATGTGTTGCTAGAAACAGACACTGATGTGTTGCTAGAAACAGACACTTTTGTGTTGCTAGAAACAGACACTGATGTGTTGCTAGAAACAGGCACAGATGTGTTGCTGGAATCAGGCACAGATGTGTTGCTGGAATCATACACTGATGTGTTGCTGGAATCAGACACTGATGTGTTGCTGGAATCAAACACTGATGTGTTGCTGGAATCAGACACTGATGTGTTGCTAGAAACAGACACTGATGTTTTGCTAGAAACAGGCACTGATGTGTTGCTAGAAACTGGCACTGATGTGTTGCTAGAAACATATACTGATGTGTTGCTAGAAACAGATACCGATGTTTTACTAGAAGCAGGCACTCATGTGTTGCTAGAAAAAGGCACTGATTTGATTCTAGAAACAAGCACTGATGTGTTGCAAGAAACAGACACTGATGTGTTGCTAAAAACAGATACTGATGTGTTGCTAGAAACAGACACTGATGTGATTCTAGAAACAAGCACTGATGTAATGCTAGACACAAAAACTGATGTGTTGCTAGAAACAGGCACTGATGTGTAGCTAGAAACAGGCACTGATGTGTTGCTAGAAACAGGCACTGATGTGTAGTTAGCAATAGATACTGATGTATTGCTAGAAACAGGCACTGATGTGTTGCTAGAAACAGGCACAGATGTGTTGCTTGAAACAGGCACTGGCGTGTTGCTAGAAACAGACACTGATGTGTTGCTAGAAAAAGACACTGATGTTTTGCTAGAAACAGACACTGATGTGTTGCTAGAAACAGACACTGATGTTTTGCTAGAAACATGCACTGATGTGTTGCTAGAAACTGGCACTGATGTGTTGCTAGAAACATAAACTGATGTGTTGCTAGAAACAGATACCGATGATTTACTAGAAGCAGGCACTCATGTGTTGCAAGAAACAGACACTGATGTGTTGCTAAAAATAGATACTGATGTGTTGCTATAAACATATACTGATGTGTTGCTAGAAACAGACACTGATGTGATTTTAGAAACAAGCACTGATGTAATGCTAGATATAAAAACTGATGTGTTGCTAGAAACAGACACTGATGTTTTGCTAGAAACAGGCACTGATGTGTTGCTAGAAACAGGCACTGATGTGTTGCTAGAAACAGGCACTGATGTGTTGCTGGAAACAGGCACTGATGTGTTGCTAGAAACAGGCACTGATGTGTAGTTAGAAACAGGCACTGATGTGTTGCTGGAAACAGGCACTGATGTGTTGCTAGAAACAGGCACTGGCGTGTTGCTAGAAACAGGCACAGATGTGTTGCTAGAAACTGGCACTGATGTGTTGCTAGAAACATATACTGATGTGTTGCTAGAAACAGATACCGATGTTTTGCTAGAAGCAGGCACTCATGTTTTGCTAGAAAAAGGCACTGATTTGATTCTAGAAACAAGCACTGATGTGTTGCAAGAAACAGACACTGATGTGTTGCTAAAAACAGATACTGATGTGTTGCTATAAACAGATACTGATGTGTTGCTAGAAACAGACACTGATGTTATTCTAGAAACAAGCACTGATGTAATGCTAGACACAAAAACTGATGTGTTGCTAGAAACAGACACTGATGTGTTGCTAGAAACAGACACTTATGTGTTGCTAGAAACAGACACTGATGTGTTGCTAGAAACAGGCACAGATGTGTTGCTGGAATCAGGCACAGATGTGTTGCCTGAATCATACACTGATGTGTTGCTGGAATCAGACACTGATGTGTTGCTGGAATCAGACACTGATGTGTTGCTGGAATCAGACACTGATGTGTTTCTGGAATCAGACACTGATGTGTTGCTGGAATCAGACACTGATGTGTTGGTAGAATCAGACACTGATGTGTTGCTAGGATCAGACACTGATATGTTGCTGGAATCAGACACTGATGTGTTGCTAGAATCAGACACTGATGTGTTGCTAGAAACAGACATGGATGTGTTGCTTTAATAATCACTGATGTTTTACTAGAAACAATCACTGAGGTTTTACTAGAAAAAATCACTGATGTGTTGCTAGAAACAGACACTGATGTGTTGCTAAAAACAGATAACGATGTGTTGCTAGAAACAGGCACAGGTGTGTTGCTAGAAACAATCACAGATGTGTTGCTAGCAACAGGCACTGTTGTATATGTATGTTTTTTTATGTAGACAGTAACGGATGGTATTCTCAACAGGTAAGAAGGTGTGACGATGGATCTTTCTTTCCTCTTCTACCTTTCAGCTTCCTTTGGAGCATAGGCCTTTAACAAACACTTTCCAGGCCGTTCTGTTACTTCCATTTTTTTTTAAAGATTATTCCATATCTTCCTCATCATTTTCATTTCTCCATCCATCAGTCTTCTCCATAAATATTTTAATCTTCCTCTTTGTCTTTTTCCTTGGGGATTCAAAAAAAGGGCCTGTTGTGTAATACTCTCAGTTGGATTCCGCAGTATGTGTCTATCCATCGTCTATGATGTATCTCTTTGTCCACTGGCATTTGACTTGTACTTTTCCATAATTCTTATTTAGTGATTTTGTCCTGCCATTTCGATCCTTTTATTCTGCGCAAACATTCATTAATGAAGGTTTGTATCTTCATGATTATCAATTTCGTTGTTTTCTATGTTTTATAGCCATATAATAGGATTGACTTAACATTGGAGCTGAAAATTTTTATTTTTGCATTCATTTAACATAATTTCTTTGTATTTCCACATGTTTGCAAGTGCAATGAATGATACCCTTTATTTTTAAATCCTTATTTTGGTATCATTCTCTGTTCCTCCTGCTCTATCTATATTTCCTTCCAGATAATGTAAGATTGTACGTCTAGAAGAGGTATGTCTTCTATTGCTTTTTTGGTTATGGCCAACTGTATTTATCCTCCTAATTTTAGTCTTATCTTTATTTATTTTCAGTCCAAGCTATTTTGGTCTCTCATCAAGTATGCTAATTGTATCCTGCATCTGTTGATGGTTGTGTGATAGGAGAGCTATGTTATCAGCAAAGTCTAAGTTATTAAGTTGCTTGGTCAGTGACCACTACTGTTGTTCTGTGTTATTTTCATAATCCAATCGTTGGCCAGTAGAAAGAGAAATGGAGATAGAAAGCATCCCTGCCTTACTCATGTTCTTATGATGCTTCTGTAAGCTGTCCTTCATGCACCACACTACATTTCGTTCCTTCATACATTGTTTTTATCAGCTTAGAGAAAGGGGAAAGAACGCTAGGGGTAATGTCATTACGTTAACACTAACGATAATTGTAACCTTAACCCTAGCCATACCTCTAACGATAACGATAACCCTAACCATAACCTTAACGCCAACCCTAACCATTAATTTAACGCTAACCCTAACCTAACCTTAACGCTAACCCTAACCATAAACTTAACGCTAACCCTAACCTTAACGCTAACCCTAACCATTACCTTAACGCTAACCCTAACCATAAACTTAACGCTAACCCTAACCTTAACGCTAACCCTAACCATTACCTTAACGCTAACCCTAACCATAACCTCAACGATAACCATAACCTTAACGCTAACCCTAACCCTAACCTTAACGCTAACCCTAATCATAACCATAACCTTATCGCTAACCCCAACCATAACCTTAACGCTAACTCTAACCCTAACCTTAACCCTAACCCTAACCTTAACCCTAACCCTAACCTTAACGCTAACCCTATCTCGTTATCTGCTTCTAGCAGCAAATCAGTGCCTGTTACTAGTATCACACCAATGTCTGTTTCTAGCAAAAACATCAGTGCCTGTTTCTAGCAATACATCAGTGCCTGTTTCTAGCAACAAATCATTATCTGTTTCTAGCAAAACATCAGTATCTGTTTCTAGCAACACATCAGTATCTGTTTCTAGCAACACATCAGTATCTGTTTCTAGCAAAACATCAGTATCTGTTTCTAGCAACACATTAGTGTCTGTTTATAGCAACACATCAGTGTCTGTTTATAGCAACACATCGTTATCTGTTGCTAGCAACACATCGTTATCTGTTTTCTAGCAACACATCAGTATCTGTTTCTAGCAACACATCAGTATCTGTTTCTAGCAACACATCAGTATCTGTTTCTAGCAACACATCAGTATCTGTTTCTAGCAAAACATCAGTATCTGTTTCTAGCAACACATCAGTATCTGTTTCTAGCAACACATCAGTATCTGTTTCTAGCAACACATCAGTGTCTGTTTATAGCAACACATCAGTGTCTGTTTATAGCAACACATCGTTATCTGTTTCTTGCAACACATCAATGACTGTTTCTAGCATCACATGAGTGTCTGTTTCTTGCAACACATCAGTGTCTGTTTCTTGCAACACATCAGTGTCTGTTTCTTGCAACACATCAGTGCCTTTTTCTAGCAACACATGAGTGCCTGTTTCTAGCAACACATCAGTGTCTGTTGCTAGCAACACATCAGTGTCTGTTTCTAGCAACACATCAGTATCTGTTTCTAGCAACACATCAATGCCTGTTTCTAGCAACACATCAGTGCCTGTTTCTAGCAACACATCAGTGCCTGTTTCTAGCAACACATCAATGCCTGTTTCTAGCAACACATCAATGCCTGTTTCTAGCAACACATCAATGCCTGTTTCTAGCAACACATCAGTGCCTGTTTCTAGCAACACATCAGTGCCTGTTTCTAGCAACACATCAATGCCGGTTTCTAGCAACACATCAGTGCCTGTTTCTAGCAACACATCAATGCCTGTTTCTAGCAACACATCAATGCCTGTTTCTAGCTACACATCAATGCATGTTTCTAGCAACACATCAATGCCTGTTTCTAGCAACACATCAATGCCTGTTTCTAGCAACACACCAATGCCTGTTTCTAGCAACACATCAATGCCTGTTTCTAGCAACACATCAATGCCTGTTTCTAGCAACACATCAGTGCCTGTTTCTAGCAACACATCAATGCCTGTTTCTAGCAACACATCAGTGCCTGTTTCTAGCAACACATCAATGCCTGTTTCTAGCAACACATCAATGCCTGTTTCTAGCAACACATCAGTGCCTGTTTCTAGCAACACATCAATGCCTGTTTCTAGCAACACATCAATGCCTGTTTCTAGCAACACATCAATGCATGTTTCTAGCAACACATCAATGCCTGTTTTCTAGCAACACATCAATGCCTGTTTCTAGCAACACACCAATGCCTGTTTCTAGCAACACATCAGTGCCTGTTTCTAGCAACACATCAATGCCTGTTTCTTGCAACACATCAATGCCTGTTTCTTGCAACACATCAATGCCTGTTTCTTGCAACACATCAATGCCTGTTTCTTGCAACACATCAATGCCTGTTTCTTGCAACACATCAATGCCTGTTTCTTGCAACACATCAATGCCTGTTTCTAGCATCACCATCACAATATTGAGGAAGAAAATACAACTATAAAACTGTATCAAATGGGAGCCATGATGGCTCAGTGGTTAGTTAACTGAACAACAAGGAACAAGTGGTCGGGTTCGATCCTCACCGACGGCTTCCCGGTTCACCTAACCTTAAATGGATACCGGATATTTTCTGGGAAAATAAATAGGATGGGCGTAATGCCGACCAATTACCCCAAAATCATGTGCTGAAGGTCAATAAAAATTATGGTCACTAACACCATATTCTCTAAACTTTCTTTACTTTTACTTACTATTTCTTTACTTTTACTTACTATTTCTTTACTTTTACTTACTATTTCTTTACTTTTACTTACTATTTCTTTACTTTTACTTACTATTTCTTTTTTACTTGCTATTTCTTTACTTTTACTTACTATTTCAAATTGTCAAAAATATGTCTTTGTAGATGGAAAGAAGAAAATAAAAATGGAAGACTATACAATTGTCAAAAATATGTCCTTTATTATGGGAGGAAGAGAGCATATTATTTATAACTAACCGACTTCAAACTTTGAGAAGAAAACATGCGATGACGAAATAGTCAACCTGATAATTGTGAAACTATTTTCAAACTGATAATGGAGTAATAACTCAGCTGTTTAAAATGGCAGGCAAGCTGCAAACATTAAACATCATTACAATCAATCTATAAGATGCACCGGGACACTTAGGCACAACCACGCAGTGAGAAATTAGAGACTGGCAAAAGTGAGAGAGACAGAGAGAGAGAGAGAGAGAGAGAGATGAGATAGTTGGGGGGGGGGAGAGAGAGAAAGCGAAATAAATTGAAAAAATCATACTTATAGGTCGTTTCAAAATATTTTGAAGGTGTTTAAAATTCCATATCTCTGCAACCAATTGATTGATAATGCTGAAATTTTGCATATGGTCTTGTGATTTTTTGGTCCCAAGAAGTACATTCATTTCCTCACCAACAAACGTATAGTTTTAAATATTCTTTATTTGAAGTATACAAATTTAAGGCATTTTGGTCAAACCATATATTTGGAGGAATTACCGCTTCATATGAGTGAGCACCCACGGACTTGTCATCTTGAACGTAATGCGCGCCAATTTCCCTGTTTTAAGCACTAAAAAACACATAAAACGCGTCATAGTTATAATTTTATATCCGGTGCATCCCATTTCCTGTCGTTTTGTTGTGATTTATGTGCAACGGCGTATCCTAATTATTGGGTAATTTCGTTAAATTTGTGATCTGTTAGTCAATGGGTATAAAAGTAAAGTTCCTTACATTGCAATCAGTGGCAATAAAGGTGTATAAATATTTTTGCATAGAAGCTAAGCGTGGAAAACTGTATCGAAGCATCTCAAAGCCAGAAAAGAGAACTATTCACGCATTGGGTATAAGCAAACGCTTTTTCAAACAAGTGCTTAAAGCTAACGGAGTGTCCAGTTCAATCAAGACTAGGACGCTAGGAAGAAAGAAAGTAGTAGATAGTTTTGACAAGGAAGTGATTAGAAGAGCAATTTGTAAAATGTTCGATTCCAAAGAAACTGTGACTTTAAGAAAACTGAAAATTCGACTGAGAGCAGAAAATGACATTGTTGTGTCGAAAACAACATTATGGAGAACTGTTAGAAGCATCGGTTTTACGTTTAGAAAGTACGATAGTGGTAGAAATGTCATCTGCGAGAAGCCGCACTTAGTTTCTATGAGGAGTAAATATTTACGTGAAGTACGGGAAATGCGTAACCAAGGTTATGATATTGTATTTCTAGATGAATCTTGGATAAATTCTCACCACACAAGTGCAAAGGAATGGCAGTTATCAGATGGAAGTATTAAAAGATGTGTACCCACTGGAAAAGGACAGCGTATTATAATGGCACATGCAGGCAGCCGAAAAGAAGGGTTGGTGAAAAATGCAGAACTTATATTCACCTCTAATTATACTGACAACAGGGACTATCACACCGAGATGAATGACCATATATTTAGAGAGTGGATTGAAAATACTCTTCTTCCAATTCTAGACAGACCATCCTGTCTGGTAATGGACAACGCGTCGTACCACAACGCTGTGGCAGAAGAAGACAAAATTCCTACATCTACCAGTACAAAAGATGTTATAAAGATTTGGCTAAGAAAGGAAGGAATTCCATTTAACGAGGGATTTTTTAAACCTGAATTACTGTCACTTGTTAAGAAATCGCAAAAGACCAAAGTATTCCAAATAGACAAAATCATTCAACAGCATGGTCATACGTGCTTGAGACTGCCCCCTTATCATCCACAATTAAACCCCATTGAACTCGTTTGGGCAAAAATTAAAGGGCAGGTGGCAGCTGAGAATACAAGTTTTAAACTATGCGATATAAAAGGACTGACATATGCTGCTCTATCACAGATTGACAAAGATTTTTGGTGCAAATGTGAAGATCATGTCTTAAAAGAAGAAAATGACTATTGGAAAAAAGATGGACTATCGTTCGTTCAGCCCAGATTAGTAATCAATATGTTAGACTCCTCTGATTCAGAATAAATGAAATAATAATGGACGTTTTTATATGTCCGCATGATCAATCTTTAGCTAAAGTTGATAACGTTTTGAAAATGTAAAGATTCTTGATATGTGTACTGCAGGCATGCAAAGAAACTAAATCACTTTCATATGTCTTGTTTACGTAAAATAATGAAAGTCACATGGAAAGACATAAAACGAACAATGTAGCTCTTTACAGTGAAGAGGATCCCGTGCTTACATCGGACTCTTTAGTCACATGCGTACCCATAAACAATAACTTTGCTTGATATGTCATGCTCGTTATCGCTCGCAACGGATAATTAATTTTTTTAAATGTATTCTTTGTTGTATATTGTTTAAATAGTTTTCATTAATGGAACTGTTTATACGCTGATTTGTTTTAGACCGTCTGTAAAGGCTATAACATTGACATTCTCATAGTATTTTAAAGAAAGTAAACAATAGAAAGTAAACAGTTGATAAACGCCTCCAACTTTCAAGTTGTGTAGAGACGCCTATGTCGAGAAGCTGATTTTCATTAATGTACGGTAAATTATTTTCTCCAGGAGCAAAAAGATCCGTAAATTCACTGAGATCAAAGGAAAGTGCTGCTTCATGATGAAGCATACTTCCTACATCATTAAATTTTGTGAAATCGGTGGGACCTTGGAAAAACAAGGCCAGATGCAAAAAATCAAGTTTGTAAGTGCAGGGAAAGAGGAGATATTTCATGTTAATCGTGAACATTTAGATTTGAAACGACCAATAGTACATGGAGAAAGTTGTGCACCACAATCAGTTTTCTCGGGAGCAGCTAATTCAAAAAGTAAGAAATTTTTCACTCAGTATATATGGATATGTCATGTAAGCATCGGTATCATTCAACATATTCCCCTTCCACGTGTACAGCTCTACGCCAGCACGCAATAAATGCATGTATTTCTAGCCTGTACCAGTCTTTGTCTTGATCGTGCAAGCCATTTCTTCGGTGCATGAATCACTCCTTCATCATCTTCAAACCTTGTCCCACGGAGGGCATTTTTAAGTGGACCAAGAGATTGAAACCAGAAGGGGCCAAAGCAGGGCTGTATAATGGATGGGGGAGTACAGTCCAACCCAACCTCGTGATTGTTTCACGTTTTGCCAGACTTGTGTGAGGGCTGTATGATGGATGGGGGAGTACAGTCCAACCCAACCTCATGATTGTTTCACGTTTTGCCAGACTTCTGTGAGGGCTGTTTGATGGATGGAGGAGTACAGTCCAACCCAACCTGGTGATTGTTTCATGTGTTGCCAGACTTGCGCGAGAAAGCACATTGTCGTGAAGGAGTAGCAGGTCTGCATGATTCTTATGCGACCGAACTCTGCGAAGACGTTGAGTTATTTCAGTGTCTTCATGTAAGTTTACGAATTGATTGTCTCTCCTCTTGGCATAAAGTCCACAAGAATCACACCTTCAATGTTTTAATGTAAACTCGTGAATTGATTGTCTCTCCTCTTGGCATAAAGTCCACAAGAATCACACCTTCAATGTTTTAATGTAAACTTGTGAATTGATTGTCTCTCCTCTTGACATAACATCCACAAAAATCACATCTTCAATGTCTTAATGTAAGCTTGTGAGTTGATTGTCTCTCCTCTTGACATAACATCCACAAGAGTCACACCTTCAATGTTTTAATGTAAACTTGTGAATTGATTGTCTCTCCTCTTGACATAACATCCACAAAAATCACATCTTCAATGTCTTAATGTAAGCTTGTGAGTTGATTGTCTCTCCTCTTGACATAACATCCATAAGAGTCACACCTTCAATGTTTTAATGTAAACTTGTGAATTGATTGTCTCTCCTCTTGACATAACATCCACAAGAATCACACCTTCAATGTTTTAATGTAAACTTGTGAATTGATTGTCTCTCCTCTTGACATAACATCCACAAAAATCACATCTTCAATGTCTTAATGTAAACTTGTGAATTGATTGTCTCTCCTCTTGACATAACATCCACAAGAATCACACCTTCAATGTTTTAATGTAAACTTGTGAATTGATTGTCTCTCCTCTTGACATAACATCCACAAAAATCACACCTTCAATGTCTTAATGTAAGCTTGTGAATTGATTGTCTCTCCTCTTGACATAACATCCACAAGAGTCACACCTTCACTGTCCCAAACGACAGTGACCAACACCTTTCCAGCTGAAGTAGATTTTTAAAATTTATTTATTGTCCACTGGCGCAGAACACAGTGCAACGTTTTAACAGTTATTCAATCAGAGTGGATCTAACGGACTCTAATTATGATGTTCTGTCTGTGTGGTCGATCAATTCACTTAAACAGACAGCTGTCTTCATGTGAGAGTCTGGAATCCTACTCTGATTGAGTCTTGATCGCAGAGAGAGAAAGAGAAATTTCTTTCTTCACGGTGAGTGCGGATGTGATGCCACTCCATTGACTGTCTTTTTGTCTCAGGTTCAAATGATGTGTCCAGGTTTCGTCACCGGTAACAATCTTGGCCAAAATGATCTCTCCATCAACATTGAAACGCTCCTACAGTGCAGAAGAAATTACTTTTCTTACAATCGGTGCTCATTTGTGAGATTTCGTGGAACCCATCGTACACAAACCTTAGCGAATCCGAGAGTTTTTATAATTTCATTTGCACTACCAAATTTGACTGACAATTTAAGGCCAATTGTTGAGTAGTGATGTGCCTATCAGCAAGAATAATGCTCTCAGTGCATTTCAACATCTCTGCATTGGTGGATGTGGCCAGTCGTCCACATCGCGGCCGATCAAGAAGTTCTGTATCTTCGTTTTCCTATTCTTTTATTCTCTGAACCCAGCGACTTACTGTGCTCCCGTCAACTGCAAAACTTCCATCCCCATCACATAGGCTCTTGTGAATGTTCACAACAGCTTTCTTCTCTAATACGAGAAATGCTATCACAATTCGCTGCTTATAATGCAAGTTGCTAACATGCTCCATTTCAACGGTTGAGTGTAGTTTTATTATTTGTCCACCTGCAGTGTAATTTAGAGCACACAATCAACACATGCTATATATTTAAAGTGTGCAAAATATCAAGCTTCTATGTTTTTTATTAGCTGAGAAAATCGATGTGTAGCATTACCATTTTAACGCCCCACGTCCGTAACTCACTATCTGTCATCTATCTATCTATTGTCCTTTCGAGCCGAAGACGGCACATAGGGCAGAACTACAATCTCAAAAATAGAAACCTTGCGTGCCAAAATGGCACATATTGCAGAGATCACTGATTCTAAAATCTACGGCAATGTTTCCATAACAATACTTTTTACGATGACAGCTTGTCAAGCCTTCAATCAACATCCTTAGTCGCCTCCTACGACATGCCAGGAAGGTCACAGTGTCACTATTCGTTACTTTCCTCTTAAGGAATCCCCGGCAACACACGGGAATCTATTTGTTATACAAGCAGTCAATTGAAAATAATTTTCAAAGACGGCTTTCCGAGTCAGTAAATTGGAGCAATAATATGTCTTGTAGTTTGAACGATGCCTGCTACATAGACTACATCAAAGCTTTTGATAGAGTACACCACAAACAACTTATAGAATGCCTGAAAGAGATACATCTAGATGACATGGACATACAACTAATATGTAGTTTATACTGGCAGCAAACAGCAATTAAAAAAATATAACAAAGAGAACTCAATCCCTTTGATATAAAAAGAGGAGTAAGACAAGGATGCATCCTATCACCAAGCTTGTTTAATCTATACACTGAGCAAATCTTTAAAAACATCACAGAGATGCCAGGCCTAAACATTAATGGAAAGATAATCAATAACCTAAGATATGCTGATGATACTATATTACTAGCAGAAAATCCTACAGATTACAACAATTACTTAATGAAATAAACATGATAAGCACCTTGGACATGCTATAACCCGTGATGAAAAATGTACAACTGAAATAAACAAAAGAATAGGAATGACAAAAAGTAATTTTAATGTCATGAAAAATATACTAACATCAAAACAAATAACACCATTGCTAAAACTAAGAATAGCATAATGTTATATCTTCTCAACAATCCTATATGGTGCAGAAACATGGACATTAGACAAGAAAACAGAATAGAGAATTGAAGCGTTTGAAATGTGGATTTATAGAAGAATTGGTAGAATTGGATGGAAATAAAAGGAAACAAACGATGAAGTCTTAAAACAACTAAAAATGAAAAGAGAACTACTAAACACAATTCAAACAAGACAAATGCGATTCTTGTGGCATGTTAAAAGACACAACAGCCTACTAAAAGTAATCTTGGAGGGGAAAATACAAGGTAAAAGAGACAGAGGCAAACTAAGAGTAACATGGACGAGTAACATCACAGGATGGACAAGTCAGATTATGGCAACCTGCACCATCAAAGCAAGAGACAGAGCAGAATGGCGCTCCATGGTAGCCAACCTTCGTTGCGGAGACGGCACTCGGTGATGAGTTTGAACGGAGTCGAGATTGAGAATTGATTTGTGCAATGAACCAAATGGGTGTATGAACGTGCCTTATTGAGTTATTGAGTTATTAGCGGGTCATCAACATTGCACTCCGAACATGTCCATAGGTGCTCAGATCCCCTCCTCAGCAATTCCCTCAGTGTCCAGCGACTGACGACTCCAGTTCAATGTTGGTTGATAAGTCTTCTTACACGGCCACCAAGTTTCTCATTTCTGGCTGTGCCCATCTTAACTCCCATTTCCATCATCCGAAGAAGTGACGTTGATCTGTGTTTGTCGAGGTCATGTGCTCTTCCAACATCTCGAAGGGCATTGATGATGTCCGCCCGATCCATCGGTTGCCCGTCCTCAACGACAGCGCAGCTAGCCAACCTGTCCGCTCTCTCATTTCCCCGTACTCCCGCATGTCCAGGGACATAGACAAAGGTGACCTTACGTATTTTAGATTTCTGCAACGACTCTACCCATTGCATGCGTACATAGCCCGCCTCCACTTTTTTTATCATGCTCATCGAATCACTCAGTATACATGCGTGGATGTAGTCTTGTGACTCTAACCATTTGAATGCCTTGGTCACTGCCATCACCTCCATTGTCATGCTACTCGTGGTCATGGCGTATGCACCACTGTCTTCCTTGGCTATTCTGCCTGCTGAGCGTGCTGTAAATGCCCATGCACTTCTTTCATGTCGTCTTACAGATCCGTCTGTATAGATGACTGCATCTTTCTCATCGGTATTATCGCAGATGAGACCGTTGACCTCAGCATTAACCACGACCGAGTTCTGTTCCCTACTTTTCCTGTCGAGTGTGACAATACATGAGAAAGTCCCCTTGAATGACGTAGGCACCGGTATCCACTCCTCACCAACGCTGATATTGGTAAGCCCACAGACCTGTTTGATGACATCTTCTGCCCGGCCCACCCATGATTTGCCTCTTTTTAGCCTGGTACCTTTCTCTGTGTTGAGCACGTGGTGCAATGGATGCTCTGTATCTGTACTAATCTTCAGGTATACTCGTGCTCTCCAGATCTTAATTCTGTCATCCATGGTTGGAAAGTCAAGAAGATATTTCATTGCTACACAGGGAGTGTCCCTTGTACATCCCAGGATAATGCGCATGGCTTCATTTTGTATTTTCTCCAGCCTATCAATTTGAGTCGTACTGACAGTAAGAATGGCCAGGGCATACTCGATTGGTGCGAGGACTAATCCCTGGAACAGAAGAATAAGTAGCCTCTGCTCGATGTTGGCAGTTGCCATGACCTTCAAGGCGGCTAATCCTTTGCGGGATTTTGTTATCACATGGTCGACGTGGTCCCGAAAACACAGGCTGCGATCAAACTTAACTCCGAGGTATGTCATCAACTTGTCCCTGGTCACCTCATCAGCTCCCATTCGTACTACCGGTGTGGTTGTATTAACGATATGATTGTTAAGGGAGAACCATGAAACTGATGCTTTATTAGGATTAACCAAGGCACTTGAAACCCCATACCAGGAAGAAATGCGATCGAGTTCGTCTTGCATTGTGGAGGCGATTCCCCGTCTGTCTCTTCCCTGTCGATATACCAGAATATCATCAGCAAAAGCCATAGTTCTTCCCCTCCCATCCAGCTGTTGGGCCGTGATCGTTATTGTGTACACGTTAAATAGAACTGGTGACAATGGTGAAGTCCGAATGTGTTTTCTTTGATCATTATCTGATAACCCAAGTTCAATTGGGTCATCATAGCTCCTGACCTGATAACCCAAATTCATATGGGTTTCCTTAGATCCTATTTGATAACTCAAGTTCAAGTGGGTCGCATTAGATCCTATCTGATAACCCAACTTCAAGTGGTTCTCCTTAGATCCTGATCTGATAACCCAAGTTCAAGTGGGTCTTCTTAGATCTTAATCTAATAACATACCCAATTTCAAGTGGGTCTCCTTAGATTCTGATCTGATAAACGAAGTTCAAGTGGGTCGACTTGACACTCATCTGATGACCTACGTTGAAGTTGGTCGACTTAGATCGTTATTTCATGACCCAGTTCAAGTGGGTCTCCTTAGATCCTAATCTGATAACCCTTGTTCAAGTCTGTAGCAGATTTTCTATCCGGGAAACACAGAACTGACATGCTGCTGACAACACTTTCCAATTCTAGTTTCGACATTTAAAAAAAAAAGATGTGATCACAAATATCGAAACCCCAGTTAGCAAACAGGGCGTGGCGGCATTCCTTCCGTTCGTGACGTCATCAAATATAAATCATTTTGACAAATAAACCACTGCATTATCACGATTCTGGAGTCTGCCTGAATGAACCGGGTGGATTGCGCACGCAGTATACAGACTTGAGTCTTTACCACAATTCCTCATCCCATTTCCCAATACCAAGAATCGAACTGGTACCCATCTACTAGCCACATGATCGTGTTAGTCTTCTCGGCCACCAGCTTTCCTGAAATGAAAATAGAATTTCCCAGAAAGAAATGACGTCATCAATACACAAAGAAGAATCAGAGGAGGACATATCAGCAAAGAATAAAGAACATAGAACAAAGAACATAGAACAAAGAACATACGACCCAACATACACTTCGTGAGATCAAACCTCACATTTGGACCAATCTGCTGTTAACGTTCAATCAAATTGTGAATCTAAATATGACTGAACCACTTTCAAATGAGCCGCGCTAGCTCAGTGGTTAGAGAACTGGACTAGACTCGATCCTGATCTACAGTTTCCACCTTCACCCAGCCTTAATTGAGTTCCGGATTTTTTCCTGTGAAAGTAAAGCGGCACGTGCGATATACCGACCACATTACCCCAAAAATCAACGTGCCGAAGAACTGTAAAAATTATCGTCACTAACACCATATTACCTATACACCACGTGGCGTGGACGGGGAAACTTTACTTACCTCCAAATGCAGTGCATGTGGTCATTGCTGAAGTTAAGATGGCGGGATATAGTGATAGATACAGATGTGATGTTTATTTCGCAAACACATTTGCAATCTGATTTTTTTAAAAAATGCAATACTCGTTACCAAGAGATCAACATTTGTATCATTGATGTTCAAGAGATCAACATTTGTATCATTTGATGTTCAAGTTTTGAGGTTTAACGACTACAGACAATAAATATATAAAAATGAGATTTGAGTTATGTGTACTCTTAGTAAACCATGACAAATCTCAATGACTGCTGTTAAATACTATTTCATACTTTGTAATAATATAATACATTAAACTTCTTCTACTTCTTCTACCTTTTTAGCTCCCAGTGGAGCATAGGTCTTCAACAAACACTTTCTAAGTCGTTCTGTTTTTTGCCATTCTTTTAAGATCATTCCATGTCTTCCCCATCATCTTCATCTCTGCTTCTATCTGTCTTCTCCAAGAATGCCTTGGTCTTCCTCTTTGTCTTTTCCCTTTTGCATTCCAAAAAAGGGCCTGTTGTGTAATACTCACAGTTGGCTTCCGTAGTGTGTGTCCTATCCAACACCATCGTCTTCGCTGTATCTCTTTATCCACTGGTATTTGACTGGTACATTTCCATAATTCTGTTAGTGATCTTGTCCTGCAATTTCAATCCTTTTATTCTGCGTAAGCATCCATTAATGAAAGTCTGTTTCTTCATGATTGTCAATTTTGTTATTCTCCATGTTTCACAGCCATATAATAGTACTGACTTAACATTTGAGTTGAAAATTTTTATTTTTGTATTTAACCTAATTTCTTTGGATTTCCATATGTTTCCCAGTGCAATGAAAGCTCCTCTTGCTTTCGATATCCCTTTTTGGTATCATTTTCTGTCCCTCCCTCTTTATCTATATTACTGCCCAGATATATGTAAGATTGTACATCTAATAGAGGTATTTCTCCTAGTTTTATTTGGTTATTGCCAACTGTATTAATTCTCATAATGTTGGTCTTATCTCTATTAATCTTCAGTCCTAGCTGTTGTGATCTCTCATCTAATATACTCATTTTATCCTGCATCTGTTGATGGCTGTGTGATAGGAGAACTATGTCATCAGCAAAGTCTAAATCATCAAGTTGTTTGGTCAGTGACCACTGGATCCCATTTCTGTTGTTTTGAGTTATTTTCATAATCCAATATATGGCCAGTAGAAAGAGAAATGGAGACAGAAGACATCCCTGCCTTACTCCTGTTCTTATGTCAAATGCTTCTGCAAGCTGTCCTTATAATACAGTAATACGGTAGCCTATTTGGGAACACCACTCGACTGGGCTACCGACGTTCGGACAACCCGTGTTCGATTTCCGCTGGAAGCAGTGTGAGTTGTACTCGTGGTTGGAAAAAAATACCCCGCGGTCGACCTAGCCGCTGGCAGAAATGGGTACCAGGTTAGTACTCTGGGAAAGTGAGGAATGCCGCCTCACATTGTGAGTTTCGATACTTCAAGCGACACTATCCAGAAATTTCCGAACATTTCTGGATCGCCGACCGAGCACATATGGGTGAGACTAGCGTGCTAAGACGCCGGTTCAAGTCTCGTACTTTGCCTTGGCCTTTTATAAATTAGAAAAAAAAACCTATGCATGCGAGCCATCATTTCCCTACGATGATCTCTGACTATAATATTATTTCTGGCAATTACGATGAGCTTTTGTAAGACAAAGTTGTAATAACGCAGATGTTTTTTGTTTCATATTTATTCTTCTAATTATCGTCAACTTTATTCAAACATGCACACAGTTATGATTTAAATTATACCCAATAAAGGACAAAACTGGCAACATGCAGGGAAAGAGAAAAGTCGCGTTCGACAAAGAGAGAAGATAGTGGATAGTTTTATGTCATGGCATGGAAAACGGCCAAAAACTGAATTGATGCGATGTTCTGCGTATAGAGAATTGTGGAAGGACATAAAAGAAGTCAGACGGTATGACACATGATGAAGGTGATGAAGGACAGTAGCCTAGTCATGTTCTTTAATTTCACAAGTGAAGACATATGTCATAATGCTCACTACACGCAATCTATGTAGTCACTCGTCAAGATTTAAGCAGCTGTACTTGACATTGGGCTCGGCATGTTTTCCTACACGAGTCACAAAATCAATAGGACACTATCATTGCCGCAATGAGCCACTAAGTAATGTACAGGTTGTTCCCCTTGTATAGGGATGAATGCAAGTGGCTCTAAAGTTATGGCGGATCTTAATTCAGCCTCTTTTTTTTTTTTTTGGGGGGGGGGGGGGGGGGGGTTTAACAGAAAATACAAGTGGCAGATGAGAAAAAGGTGTACAAGCGGGTACATCTCTGAGGATCGTTCGTTAGATGGTCGAGTCAGTCTATTTTCTTTCAATTGTAGATTTAAATATGAACAAGAGACATGTCTATAGACAAGATATGCTTGATAAAGTTGAACAAGAGACATGTCTATAGACAGGACACACTTGATAAAGTTGAACAAGAGACATGTCTATAGACAGGACACACTTGATAAAGTTGAACAAGAGACATGTCTATAGACAAGACACACTTGATAACATTGAACAAGTGACATGACTATAGACAAGACACGCTTGATAAAGTTGAACAAGAGACATGTCTATAGACAGGACACAATTGACAAAGTTGAACAAGAGACATGTCTATAGACAAGACACAATTGACAAAGTTGAACAAGAGACATGTCTATAGACAAGACACAATTGACAAAGTTGAACAAGAGACATGTCTATAGACAAGACACAATTGACAAAGTTGAACAAGAGACATGTCTATAGACAAGACACAATTGACAAAGTTGAACAAGAGACATGTCTGTAGACAAAACACACTTGATAAAGTTGAGTGAGACTGATGACAAGACATTAAAGAACATGATCTGTGTTCTTATTGGTAAACAAACACTTGTCAATGAGGGATCCAAAGCGACAACAAGTGATAATTAAGAGTTCAATGTCCGGCTTCAACAGAATTTGTTGTTGCCTTATGCATCGGAAGTAAGTAGAATAACGCAACTCGTTGTATCATAATGTAACAATTCATTCCAAAATATAACATACGGCATACTTTCACATAAGGAGCCGCGATAGCTCAGTGGTTAGTGAACTGGACTACAAAGGACAAGAGGTAGGGTTCGATCCCAACTGCGGGTTTCAGGGTTCACCCAGACTTAAATGGGTACCGGGTTTTTTTTCCTGAGAACGTAAAGCGGCACGGGCGTAATACCGACCACATTACCACAAAATTCATGTATAGAAAGTCTGTAAAAATATCTGGTCACTAACACCATATTCCCTATACGCCACTTGGCGTGACGGGGCTTTTAATGTGATCCTGTCACATACATAGCCAGTGCGTTGACTGCTTGGGCTAGGGATGTGTCTACTTTGTGGCTAGGCACGCCCCGTTCATACTCTGATCATGATTTTGAGTTATATTATATCGCAATTAGGAATACTGGTGTTATAACTAAATGCCGCCAGTGTAATATTGGTTACAGTAGCTCGCTGGCTACCGTAGTCTGTCTTTCATTCCCTGGAGCTGGAGCATGTTGGACCTGCCGATAAAGAAAACAGGATCTGGAGAAATAAACATGATGAGGTCATCGGAAGAAGAAAATGAAGCGTCGATAGATGATAACACGCGTTAGGCTTGATAGGTCAGGTTTGTTGTGTAACTATCACCTGGTGCCTGAACCAAGTCAATACAAAATAAACAGGTGCAACAGTTTTTATCAGTGAATCATGACAGTGAATTTAATTATTGTTAAGTTAAAACTCACAATAAGAATAAAGCCATTTAATTATTGTTAAGTTAAAACTCACAATAAGAATAAAGCCATTTAATCATTAATTTAAAACTCACAATAAGAATAAAACCATTTAATTATTGCCAATTTAAAACTCACAATAAGAATAAAACCATGGAGATGAGGTGAAGATTTTGCTTATTTTATTTTTCTTCCTCGCGTCCTTTCCTCCCTCATTTGCCTTTCAGCGTCGAGGGGAGATCTAATTTACGATCTTTTCTTTTCTTATAAAACTCTGCTGCTGTTAGGTTTCTTAATGTTTCTAATATTCCATGAATCCATCTTCTTCATGGTCGGCCCTTGAGTCTGGTGTTAACGCGACGTTTATTAAAGGCTCGTTATGTTGTGTTTTTTGTCTTTCCGTCTTATCACGTAGTCTAACCATTTTAATCTGTTCTTTCCGTATGTACTCTATGGCTGGAATTATTCCTTTCTTTTTTCTCAGTTCTTCGTTTCTGATTTATCTCTTTGGCTGTTTTCTGTCATTCGCCTAACACTTTTTATTTTCCTTATTGTTCTTGAGTCTAACGTGTGGGTCAAGCATTAGTAGCACACTGTTGTGATGAAGGTTGTGATGAAGGTTGTGATGAAGGTTGTGATGAGGTTGTGATGAAGGTTGTGTTGTAGAGTGCCCGTTTTGCCTCAAACCCGAAGATCTGGCGAGCTGCGTTCAACTTTGTCTGAAAAGTTAAAAGAACATATTTTAAAATAATAATTATCACATATGAAGATATGTCACAAAATAAAAAGATTGATTTCTGCTTCCAATGAAAGTATCATTTATGTGTTGCGTAACAACAGTTCATAAACCATGTCTGAGATACACAGAACAACAGAGGCTATAACAAGAACACATTAATGTCATGATAGCGATCAATTGTGAAAGAAAAATTATTTAGTTAAAGGGTAAAAAAGCAGGGAAAAACTGTATCAGATTAAGTGAACTGACAACAAAAAATTATTTCAAAAATAATATCTGGTAAATTGTCAGAAATGCCACAAAATTGTTTTGTAGTAAACACCTGGAGCGATTCACATCGGATCGCCACAAAAAGAAGAGAAAACCTCACATCTCTAAGCACGATATTGCACATTTAACCGTTACTGAACTTTCTTTTGGAAACTTATCGACAACTTCTTCTCTATCTCCGCTATTGATTTCTCTGACTTTAGATAAGATGATGTTTCGCAATATTTTATTGATAGTACGATGTCTCGGTGTTCTACACACTTGTCACAGCCGTCGGTTTCGATCCCAAGTGGTATTTTAAAACAGCAGGACTTTAATTCCCCAGTTCCCATTTCCCATACAGTGGTTTTCAAAATGTTAACTGACAAGGTTTCTTTACAAATCTTAGATTCCAAGTTGCACCTTGCAATCGTAAGTAACAACATCATTATCGGCGGTACCATCAATTTGTGTTTCGTGGCCGTCAATAGATTTTATTTATTTATTTTTTTTAATGAGTGCTGTTCCACTATTTCGGCGTACGGTGTTCGAAAGCCGCAGTAGACAGAAAGGATTTTTCCTATTGGAGGTGATATAGAAATTCTGAGTCTCACACGTCGTGGCTACTGCTTAGACCAAGCAGCCTTTATCTCTCTGGTCCTGTTGTTTGCGCCCCCCCCCCCACGACATACACCAGCAATGGTACTTTGTGTCCTAAAGATAGTTATGTTTTTTTTTTCACCAAACTCGTTGTTTGTTTGTCAACTTTTCAAACCAGGTCCCAATATCGTAGACTTGAAGCCTGTCCACTAACGCTGTCTGAAGTATCAACATAGAGACTGAGGCGTTATCTACACATAGACTATTGTAATCCGACAATCTAGAGACAAAGGTTTCAATCTTGTACTACTGCTATCTCAGGTATGATAACAGAATACCTGAGTATGTAATTTGACAATCTAGTCGGAACTGCTTTAATAATGTACTAGTGCTACTCAAGTACTAGAGTAAAAACGGATATGATGTAATATCACATTGTAATATCAGATTGTAATATCACAATCTAGTAGAAAAGGCTGTAGATTGTTAGTCGATGACAAGGACGCTGATGGAGTGGCTGACTGTGAACTTCAGCAATTAGAAGGATCGAGCATATTTGGTTGCTGAATGTTCATTACCTCCATAGTTGAAGCCGCCTAGGACAACCGTTACCATAAGGCCCTCGGTCGTGCACTGCTGACGCCCAAAAGGGGAGTCAAGAATTGTGGCGCTGTTCCCTACCAGGGGCGACTAAGGGGGGGCTGGGCATGAACTGGCTATACTGTAATTAACTTCCCAAACATGGACAAGTCAAAGAAAAGTAAAAAACCAAAATAGAACAAGCAAAATGAGCTCTAAGAAGCATATGGAAACCCAAAGAAATTTGGTTCAATAGAAATAAATAATAATTGTCAACTCCAATGTTAAAAAAGTACTATTTTATGGCTGTTAAACATGGAGAACAAACAATGAGAATCATGAAGATGCAGACCATAAATGGATGCATGTGCAGAACACAAGAATGGAGACGACAAAATCACAAACTTGTATCTATGGGGAACCAGACAAATACGAATACAATAACATAAACATGGGGTCATGAAAAGTGAGAGAAAGAGAGGCAAACAAAAGACAGAAATGGTGAACCAGACAAATACGAATACAATAACATAAACATGGGATCATGAAAAGTGAGAGAAAGAGAGGCAAACAAAAGACAGAAATGGGGAGAGACTTAATGCGACAGGCTAAAGATTTGTCAGTGAACCTGGATCATCGTCTGGCGGTGACAGAAGAATGGAGCAAACACCCTAAACGCATCTCGTGACAGCGAGTAGATAAAAAGTCAAACGGGACAATGTCAGCAATCAACAAACACATTAACATCATAC
Organism: Megaustenia siamemsis; assembly: GCA_032433765.1. Lineage (NCBI taxonomy): Eukaryota > Metazoa > Mollusca > Gastropoda > Stylommatophora > Ariophantidae > Megaustenia > Megaustenia siamemsis. The sequence continues at coordinate 9,486,036 of JAVIAB010000160.1, forward strand.
AATTTGTCGTGAATTCTTATAGCAAATGTCAACTTATAATCTTATAAATAAAAACATAACTTAATTACTTATTACAAGTATCAAAATATATTCTTATAAAAACATCACCATGTTCTTATAATATTCGTCAACGTATATTCTTATAAACGTTTCAAATACTTGGACACAATAATAACACCAGATGGGAGATGTACCACAGAAATAAAAAAGCAGAATAGCTCAGGCCAAAATAGCATTTCAGAAAATTAAAAATATCTTATGCAACAGATCTATGTCAATAAAAATGAGAAAGAGAGTTCATTGGTGCTATATAGATCCAATTCTGACCTATGGAAGAGAATCATGGACAGTAGACAAACAAATGATAAGACGATTAGAGGCCACAGAGATGGGATTTCTCAGAAGAGTGTTGAAAGTTTCCTGGACAGCTAAAAAGACCAATGAGGAAGTTCTCAAAGAGGCCAACACAAAAGGGAGCTCTTAAAAAACATCAGAAAGAAACAATCAACATTTTTGGGGCACATCATGAGAAGGGGAAAGTTGCAATACTTGGTTACAACTGGCAATATAAAAAGGAAAGAGAGATCGCGGGCGACAAAGAGAGAAAATACTGGATAGCTTGGTGTCATGGCATTAAAAACAATCAACAACAGAACTGATACGATGCACTGTAGATAGAAGATTGTGGAGGGACATGATCACCTACGCCAACCGGTATGGCACATGATGATGATATTCTTACAAAAGCGTTAAGGTATATTCTTATAACAAACGTCAACATATACTTTTTTTTTTTAACAGAGTCCAAATATTTCCTTTTAACAAACGTCAAAATATATTCTTATAGAAACGTCAACATGTGTTCTTATAAAAAACGTACAAATATATTCTTGTAACAAACGTCAGTATATCATATTTTAACAAACTTCAAAATATTTCCTTCTAACAAACATCAACATAAGTTTTTATAAAGAACGTCAAAATATATTCTAATGATACGTAAAGGAATATTCTCATTAAAATGTCCAAGTATATTTTTATAAAAGTGGCACATTCACATTCTTATTAAAACATAAATATTCTTATAAAAACATCAACATATTCTTATAAAAAATCGTCAACATATTCTCATAAAAAACACCAACATATTCTATAAAATAACATATTCTTATAAAAAATCGTCAACATATTCTCATAAAAAAACACCAACATATTCTATAAAATAACATATTCTTATAAAAAATCGTCAACATATTCTCATAAAAAACACCAACATATTCTATAAAATAACATATTCTTATAAAAAATCGTCAACATATTCTCATAAAAAAACACCAACATATTCTATAAAATAACATATTCTTATAAAAAATCGTCAACATATTCTCATAAAAAACACCAACATATTCTATAAAATAACATATTCTTATAAAAAATCGTCAACATATTCTCATAAAAAACACCAACATATTCTATAAAATAACATATTCTTATAAAAACGCCAAGAAACATTCTTACAAACGCGACAATTCACATTTTCATAAAAACTTCAACATATATACATAAAAGAAAATGCGTCAAGAGGTTCTGAACGACAGCCAACAAGAGTACAAAGGAACATCAGGGGAGGCTGGTGTTTATAGTGTGAGCCAGAATCAGGAAACTCTGCTAAAGATGCCGTCTGGCTGTGCAACAGGGAATGATTGCATTGTTTTATTGTTGACAATTTGCCTACGTTCGATCACTACAAGCACGGCTGCTCGTGGAGAAGTTACACAATTGTCGACAAAATGTGAGATCACTAAATTACCAATCTTAAAATAGCTCTAAATGGCAGTCTTATGTAACATGGCAGGTGGCGGAGACAAAATCAAAAAACCATGGATGTGATGAAATATCGAAATTGCTAACATCAACAAAACTGTTTTTTTTTTTAAATAAAAACAACAAAAACAAAAAGTGGGAAAAAAAGAAACACGACCACTTCGATCTGTGACCTACTCGAATTATTATGATCTGTTTTGGAAGCCCGCGAATTTGTGTGGAGTATTTTGCTGCCCGCGGACCGAACATGGCATTAGGAAGAGAGTTGCTCAAGAAATAAAAACTCTGTCGTGGTTACTGTGGCTTCAATAAGTACAACTGGCCCTTGTAAGTTTGTGTTGTTGACTTTCGTGTCTTGTAAATAATTCATCTTGGAGTAATGAAAGAAAAACCACGTTCTCTTGTTTGTAAATGACGTAACGTTCCCAAAAAAGTGGCCAGGTAAATATACATTTGTCAAAGTTGTACAACATTGTCAGATTTTATTGTTTAAATTTTGGAGAAAAATAATGTGGTTTTAAAAATTGTGTGTATTTTGTTTTTCTCATACTGTAGACCATTTTGCATCTGTTATATTCATCATCATGTGCCATACCGGTAGTTGTAGGTGATCATGTCCTACCATAATTATCTATCCACAGTGCATCGTATTAAATCTGTTGTTGACTGTTTTCCATACCGTGACACCAAGCTATTCAGTATCTTCTCTCTTTGTCGTCCGCTATCTCTCTTTCCTGTATTTGCCAGTTGTGATCAAATATTCCTTCTTTCCTCATCTCTTGCTGTGCCCGAAAGTGCCCATTTTTTCTTTTTTATATTTTTTTTTATGACCTCGCTTTCTGCGTTGGCCTCTAATCATCACATCATTTGTTTCTCTACTGTCCATGATTTACTTCCATAGGTCAAAATTGGCTCTATATAGCATCGTTGTTTTTACTCATTTTTATTGCCATAGACTTGTGGCACAAGACGGCAGTCTATTAAGCTACATTTTCTACTTCTTCAGTTCGAAGTCATTGCTATTCTTGTGGCTATTATTTGTTACATTCACAAACACAATATAGACAGTGGTATCGTAAACGTTTACATGGACACAATTAGATTATACGCTTGTGTCGTCATTGAATCAACATCAGGATACGCTTGTGTCGTCATTGAATCAACATCAGGATACGCTTGTGTCGTCATTGAATCAACATCAGGATACGCTTGTGTCGTCATTGAATCAACATCAGGATACGCTTGTGTCGTCATTGAATCAACATCAGGATACGCTTGTGTCGTCATCGAATCAACATCAGGATACGCATGTGTCGTCATCGAATCAACATCAGGATACGCATGTGTCGTCATCGAATCAACATCAGGATACGCTTGTGTCGTCATTGAATCAACATCAGGATACGCTTGTGTCGTCATCGAATCAACATCAGGATACGCTTGTGTCGTCATTGAATCAACATCAGGATAAGCTTGTGTCGTCATCGAATCAACATCAGGATACGCTTGTGTCGTCATCGAATCAACATCAGGATACGCTTGTGTCGTCATCGAATCAACATCAGGATACGCTTGTGTCGTCATCGAATCAACATCAGGATACGCTTGTGTCGTCATCGAATCAACATCAGGATACGCTTGTGTCGTCATCGAATCAACATCAGGATACGCTTGTGTCGTCATTGAATCAACATCAGTATACGCTTATGTCGTCATCGAACCAACATCAGGATACGCTTGTGTCGACATCGAATCAACATCAGGATACGCTTGTGTCGACATCGAATCAACATCAGGATACGCTTGTGTCGTCATCGAATCAACATCAGGATACGCTTGTGTCGTCATCGAATCAACATCAGGATACGCTTGTGTCGTCATTGAATCAACATCAGGATACGCTTGTGTCGTCATTGAATCAACATCAGGATACGCTTGTGTCGTCATTGAATCAACATCAGGATACGCTTGTGTCGTCATTGAATCAACATCAGGATACGCTTGTGTCGTCATCGAATCAACATCAGGATACGCATGTGTCGTCATCGAATCAACATCAGGATACGCTTGTGTCGTCATTGAATCAACATCAGGATACGCTTGTGTCGTCATCGAACCAACATCAGGATACGCTTGTGTCGACATCGAATCAACATCAGGATACGCTTGTGTCGACATCGAATCAACATCAGGATACGCTTGTGTCGTCATCGAATCAACATCAGGATACGCTTGTGTCGACATCGAATCAACATCAGGATACGCTTGTGTCGTCATTGAATCAACATCAGGATACGCTTGTGTCGTCATCGAATCAACATCAGGATACGCTTGTGTCGACATTGAATCAACATCAGGATACGCTTGTGTCGTCATTGAATCAACATCAGGATACACTTGTGTCGTCATCGAATCAACATCAGGATACGCTTGTGTCGACATCGAACAACATCAGGAAACACGTGTGTCATAATCAAATCAACATCAAGAAACACGTGTGTCATTATCGAATCAACATAAGGAATCACATGTGTTATCATCTAATCAACATCAGGGTAGGCATATTGGTTATTGGTTATTGGTTATGGAAGGCCTCAGTATCACAGCAAACGAATTAATATCCATAATTGCTCAACCGCCCGTGCCAGTGGAATCATCCGAATTACTAACTCATCTCCCAAACAAAGTTGGTAACTGTAGTCCCCATCGTAGCAGTCTCAGCACACGCCAAAAGACATAAGGCGAAACCGCGCAGAAAGTGAACACAGCCAACTGTTCCCTGTCATACGATATCATCATTCATCATAAACAAGCGGAATATCGAAGCAGGATCAAAATGGATGAGACACACAGCTCACGGTGTGCACAGAACACTTAACTCAGTAGCTCCTGCAACAAGCCGGTCTTGGAATATGAGGAAACTGCAAGAAGGAACACTTTTCAGACATAGCCTTCAATGGTTCCTGCCGCCTATCCACCATATACCATGGGAGTTCACGTCCTCCCGAAAATGATGATGGTCATAGCACTTGATGATGTTAGGCCATCATTGATGACTCCAATTCCAAACATATAGACACACAGTGGTGGTAAGTTATCATTTCCAATCCAACAGAAGCCACATGACCTGTAGTTAGTAAAACCACAGAGAGAATATGATTTTGTGACCTTCACTGATTCACTCTTAGATGTGAATGTGTAGTTTACACAAGAGGAGAAGTTTTCAACTACAGTGATCCCATTTAAGGCAATTCTGGGATAGCAAGGCAAGTCTCATTTATAGCAGTAGAACTTGATGTTCTCCGCTCCCTTCTTGTAACTGCCGCCACATGATTCTGATGTCTCATTAACTTGGACATCATTCAAGAACAATGTCAGATTAACATTCCAAAGATATGACTCTGCTGATGAAATGCTTGGTGCAACAGTTGTATCAATCATACAGGAGGCTCATGGTCTGTGGTCATTAATATCACAGACGGCACATGATGTTGTTATATTCAGTATTTCTTTCTGGGGTGTAAATATGTGGCACACACATGGAGAGTGGTTTGTGGTCACAGTAATCCCATTAAAGGTATTTCTAGGGTAGCATGGCATAGCTGTTTCAGAACAGCACAATCCTGTGATGTTTTCTGTGTTTGCTATAAAGCTGCTGGTGCTACACAATCCTGACCAATTATAGGTGTGGACATTATTCACTTGCAATGACAAAACTGCTTTGTTTACATCATAAACCTCTGGAAGCGAATCATTTATGGGACTAATAGTACAATTTATTCTTCCATCGGGGATATCTTCATTGAGTCCGCCCAAAAAAAGTCTTTGGTTAAAAAGCACATATGCTTTTGAGTTAAACACAAAATGAGCCCACTTCATAGATTCAAAATGATCCTTGCCAATGCCATCCGTTTGCACAAGTTAGGTTCTTAGCTACCAAGGTCACAAACGTCCGAAACGAATTAACGACTTTATCTACAGCGAAGGTTAACGAACTGTGAACAAACATTTATGTTCAAACCCTTGAAAACATTTTCAAAAATCTGCCAACTCGTTGCAATAACATATGTCGTGTTGTTCAATGTAAACATTGCTTAGTCCATAGCTCGAATATAAATAAGCTGCCATTTTGTTGCGTCCCATGACGTCCGTAGGCATATGTCATCATTGAATCAAAATCAGGATACGCATGTCATTACTGGATCAACATCAGGATACATATGCGTCATCATCTAATCAACATCAGGATATTCATGTGACATCGCCTAATCAACAGCTGTATACACATGATTTATCATCTAATCAACATCAGGATAGGCATATATCATCATCAAATCAACATACACAAGCGTCATCATCAAATCAAAATTATGACACACATATGTAATCATCGAATCAACATCAGGTACGCATGATATCATCGTATCAAAATCTGGATACGAATATGTCATCATCACATCAACATCAGAAAGCGAATGTGCTTCATCGCATCAAACATAAGGATACACATGTGTCATCATCAAATCAACATCAGGAATCAGCTGTGTCATTATCAATTCAATATCAGGATACACCTGTGTTATCATAAAATCAACATCAGGATACACCTGTGTCATCATCAAATCGACATCAGGATACACATGTATCATCATCAATTCAACATCAGGATACAACTGTGTCATCAGCAATCCAACATCAGGTTACACATGTGCCATCATCAATAATTCAAGATCAGGATACACCTGTGTCATCATCAAGTCAAGATCAGGATACAACTGTGTCATCATCAATTCAACATCAGGATACAACTGTGTCATCATCAATTCAACATCAGGATACAATTGTGTCATCATCAATTCAACATCAGCATACAACTGTGCCATCATCAATTCAAGATCAGGATACAACTGTGTCATCATCAATTCAACATCAGGATACAACTGTGCCATCAACAATTCAACATCAGGATACACCTGTGTCATCATCAATTAAACATCAGGATACACATGTGCCATCATCAATTCAACATTAGGATACAACTGTGTCATCAGCAATTCAACATCAGGATACAACTGTGTCATCATCAATTCAACATCAGGATACAACTGTGTCATCATCAATTCAACATCAGGATACAACTGTGTCATCATCAATTCAACATCAGGATACAACTGTGCCATCATCAATTCAATATCAGGATACAACTGTGCCATCATCAATTCAACATCAGGATACCCATGTGTCATCATCAATTCAACTTCAGGATACACATGTGTCATCATCAATTCAACATCAGGATACCCATGTGTCATCATCAATTCAAGATTAGGATACCTATGTGTCATCATCAATTCAACATCAGGATACACATGTGTCATCATCAAATCAACATCAGGAATCAGCTGTGTCATTATCAATTCAATATCAGGATACACCTGTGTTATCATAAAATCAACATCAGGATACACCTGTGTCATCATCAAATCGACATCAGGATACACATGTATCATCATCAATTCAACATCAGGATACAACTGTGTCATCAGCAATCCAACATCAGGTTACACATGTGCCATCATCAATAATTCAAGATCAGGATACAACTGTGTCATCATCAAGTCAAGATCAGGATACAACTGTGTCATCATCAATTCAACATCAGCATACAACTGTGTCATCAGCAATTCAACATCAGGATACAACTGTGTCATCATCAATTCAACATCAGGATACAACTGTGTCATCATCAATTCAACATCAGGATACAATTGTGTCATCATCAATTCAACATCAGCATACAACTGTGCCATCATCAATTCAAGATCAGGATACAACTGTGTCATCATCAATTCAACATCAGGATACAACTGTGCCATCAACAATTCAACATCAGGATACACCTGTGTCATCATCAATTAAACATCAGGATACACATGTGCCATCATCAATTCAACATCAGGATACAACTGTGTCATCAGCAATTCAACATCAGGATACAACTGTGTCATCATCAATTCAACATTAGGATACAACTGTGTCATCATCAATTCAACATCAGGATACAACTGTGTCATCATCAATTCAACATCAGGATACAACTGTGCCATCATCAATTCAATATCAGGATACAACTGTGCCATCATCAATTCAACATCAGGATACCCATGTGTCATCATCAATTCAACTTCAGGATACACATGTGTCATCATCAATTCAACATCAGGATACCCATGTGTCATCATCAATTCAAGATCAGGATACCTATGTGTCATCATCAATTCAACATCAGGATACACATGTGCTATCATCAATTCAACATCAGGATACACATGTGCTATCATCAATTCAACATCAGGATACACATGTGCCATCATCAATTCAACATCAGGATACACATGTGTCATCATCAATTCAAGATCATGCGTCAAGTTCTAGTGATCATGCTCTTCCTTCTGCCGGAACCAATCCCTCCACTACTTGTCTGATCCACTTCCCGCCCTAGTCTGTCACGTGTATCCTGTCCTTCATGGTCCAGTGCACTAACCCCTGAGCTATCTCTGCACACAAAACTGTCGAGTATCTGGCACTGTGTGTGCCCAAGGGTTGTCGAGGTCCACTGATAAGATCAAACGGGCTGGAAGAACTTTCAGTTAATGGGAGACACAGAAGATGAGGTTGTGGTAAGTGTTAATGGAGAGAGACTGTATGAGGTTAAGATTAGTTTATAGGATTAAAGGAGGAGGGGTAAGGTTAAGGTTAAGATTAGTTTATAGAAGTAAAAGGGGGGGGGCGGGGGGGGGTAAAGTTAAGATTAGATTATAGAAGTAAAGGGGGAGGGATAAGGTTAAGATTAGTTTATAGAAGTAGAGGGGGACGGGTAAGGTTAAGATTAGTTTATAGAAGTAATGGAAAAAATTATGAGGTTAATTTATTAATTGAAATTAAATTAACAACAAATTACCAGAACAAAGAAATAGAAATTTAAAAAATGAATTTGTCCAACGGGCAACCTAGTACCAGCTTACGCGGTGACGTAGACAGAGAACACCGTGACGTAGACAGAGAACACCGTGATGTAGACAGAAAACACCGTGACGTAGACAGAAAACACCGTGATGTAGACAGAGAACACCGTGACGTAGACAGAAAACACCGTGATGTAGACAGAAATCGCAATGATGTAGACAGAAAACACCGTGACGTAGACAGAAAACACCGTGATGTAAACAGAGAACACCGTGACGTAGATAGAAAACACCGTGACGTAGACTTGGAACACCGTGACGTAGACAGAAAACACCGCGATGTAGACAGAAAACACCGTGATGTTGACAAAGAACACCGTGACGTAAACAGAGAACACCGTGACGTAGACAAAAAACACCGCGATGTAGACAGAAAACACTGTGACGTAGACAGAGGACACCGTGACGTAGACAAAAAACACTGTGACGTTTACACATAACACAGCGATGTAGACTGAGAACACAATGCGTTAACAAAAAGCGTGACGTTAGCAGAGAACATCGTAACGTCAACGGAGAACATCAGGAATATGTTGACAGATTTTTAAATGAACAAATAGTTTTTTTCGGATCTATAACTTCATGCCAGTCTTCGCAGCACACGATGATGCTATTTACAAGCATTACAGTGGAGTCTATTGCAATAATTAATAATGTCCTATTCTTATTTCTCTCTCTCTCTCTCTCACTCTTATTCTGGTTTTCTCTCTCTCTCTCTCACACTCTTATTCTGGTTTTCTCTCTCTCTCTCTCTCTCTCTCTCTCCTTCTATCTTTTTCGTCAACCTGTCACGTAAAAAAATAATAATGAACTAAAAAAAAAAGTACGTTAAAATAAGAAAACTAAATAAACAAGAAAGCAAATGAAGTGTCTCAAGAAAACAACTCTCTCATCGCCTTACTAGCTTTATCGCATTATAGTACACTTATTATCGTAAACTCTATCATACACTTGTTATCATACACTTGTTATCGTACACTTGTTATCATACACTTGTTATCGTACACTTATTATCGTACACTCTATCGTACTATCGCCGACTCTATCGTACACTTGTTATCGTACACCTGTTTCGTACACTTTTTATCGTACACTTGTTATCGTACACTTTTATCGTGCACTTGTTATCGTACGATTGTTATCATACTCTGATTACAGAAGAAAGTAATTTGTCGAACCAGAATTTAACAAAAATAGTTCTCGATTCTGACATTTTGGCTTCAAATTGTAATAATTCGTTAATAATGGGCAAACGTTTAACAAAAATGAAGTAAAAATACATCGTACTTGAGTAAATGAAAGGTTTAGCGTTTCTTTCCTGTTCTGATGGAGGATTTTGCGAGGGGAAAAATACTATGCTCTCGTAGATATCGAACTATGCCTGAGGAGAAAGTTAAAGAGAAGGCCAAAAGTATAGACTCAATAATTCAATACCAGTTATCAACAAAATGTTCTATTGATATCACAGCACGTGACACTCAACATTCAATTAGCCGACAGTAGGTAACGATGGTGCAATACGTAATGATCTATTATTGATCTCACTAATGATGAGACATACCCGACCTCACTGCCCTCCGGCCAAAGCCTCGGGTGTTCTATTCCATCTGCAGATTGCGTAAGTTATTCATCCTGAGAGCTCCGTACCTTTTTTAACGTCACCGCTTATTTTTCTTTCTCCTGATTGTCCCCTCTTGCTGAAGCTCCGATTGGCTGCTGTACATTTCCTTCACTTCCGGTGTTTTATCGAGTGCCACATTTGAATGATAACGTCGTGATTGTTTAGTTATTCTGGTACGCTTCGGATATCAATCATTAATATCTTCATTATCAATGCTTTTGAAGGAATAGACCTGGAGACAGCTCAGATCTACAACTACACTGGACATACTATAATCAATGATGGAAAATGTAAAACTGAAGTAAATTAAAGAATAGGAATGGTAAATTGTAATTTTAATGCCATGAGAAATATACTAACAATTAAAAAAATAAATAACGCCAAGGCTAAAACCAAGAATAGCAAATTGTTATATCTTCTCAAGATTTCTGTATGGTGCAAATACGTGGTCACTAGACAAGAAAATGAAACAAAAAATTGAAGCCTTTGAAATGTGGATTTATAAAAGAATAGGCAGAACTGGATGAAAAGAAAGGAAAACAAACGACGAAGTCTTAAAATAATTAACAAGTGAAAGAGAGCTTCTAAATACAATTCAAACAAGAGAAATGACATTTTTGGGCCAGGTTTTAAAAGACACAGCAGCCTACTAATAGTAATATTGGAAGGAATATAAAAGTAAAAGAGGCAGACCACGACTAACATGGACGAGTAACATCAAAACATGGACACGTCAGCTTATGACACCCTGCATTATCAAAGCAAGAGACAGAGCGGAATGGCGCTTCATGGTAACAAACCTTCGATGTGAAGACGACACTCAAAAATGGTGAAATGCCTTTGAAGCCAATCTGCTTGATCATTTATTGATTTTGGGTGTAAACAATCTTGCAAATTTATTCCATGGAAGAGTTGAGTCTTATAGCTTGTTTCATAACTCGTGCCCAACTTTAAAAATCGATAGCTTTTTAACCGCTTGTTGTAAGATATTCAAAATTTGCATGTAAAGTTATAATGATTAGAACCCAACAGGGAATTAATTTCATTTAAAAAAACATTTGGTTATTATTGTTGCTTATTTGATTTATATAAATTTATAACGACCCATTGATGTAGTCAAAACTTAATGTTTACAGTATTTTAAACTAAAAATAGCGAGTACAAATCCATACACGGTAGAATTGACGTATTTGCACGCTTTCCCCGTGGTTTTTTTTTTTTACACAATTAGACACTTGAGAAATTGTGTGTTCCATTTCCGTTCATTGATAGGTGTAGACGGTGAGCAATAACATTTATCATGAGTCTTAAAATGAAATTCTGCAGTTTACAAAACATCGCAATAAAAATGTATGACTATTTTTGCAAAGAGGCTAAACGAGGAAGATTATTTCATTCTTTAGAAAACCCTGAGAATAGGACAAGACACATTTTGGATTTATCTAAACGGTCATTTAATCGCTGGATTCAAGCACGTGACCGTCAATGTTCAAAATATACAAAATCACAAGGAAGAGCAAAAATGTTGGATAATTTCGACAGTGAACTTATTAGAAGTGAAATTTGCAAAATGTTGGGTATGAATGAAACTGTTACAATAAGAAAATTAAAAATTTCGCTGAAAAAGAACAACAGTATTGAAATATCAAAGTCTACATTATGGAGGAATGTGAGAGCTGCAGGCTTTACATTCAGAAAGTATTCCAATGGACGAAACATCATCTGTGAGAAGCCACATATAGTAGTCGTGAGAAGCAAGTACTTACGTGAAGTAAAAGAGGTGCGCAAGCAAGGTTATGATATTGTGTACTTGGATGAAACATGGATCAATGCTCACCACACTAACCAAAGGGAATGGCAGTCATCAGATGGAAAGATTAAGAGATTAATACCTAGCAGCAAAGGACAGCGCTTGATAATTGCTCATGCAGGTAGTCGACAACATGGACTAATACAGAATGCAGAGCTCATTTTTCTTTCAATATCCATAGACAATCGGGATTATCACTTTGAGATGAATGGTCACATATTTAGACATTGGATTGAAAATTCTGTTCTCCCATCACTAGATCGACCATCTTGCCTAATAATGGACAATGCAGCGTACCACAACATTGTTGCACTTGAAGATAAAGTCAAGACGTCATCCAGTACAAAAAGATGCTATTAAGATATGGCTCACAAAGTGGCACATACAATTTAATAACATGTACTTAAAACCTGAATTACTATCTCTAGTAAAGCAAAAACAAAGGACAACGATTTTTCAATTAGATAAGATTATCCAAGAGCATGGTCATATAAGTTTGAGGCTGCCACCTTACCATGCTCATTTAAATCCATTAGAACTAATCTGGGCAAAATTAAAAGGACAAGTGGCAGATGAAAATACAACATTCAAAATATGCGATGTAAAGACTCTTACTAATCTCGCTTTATTAAATATAGACAAAGATTATTGAGCTAAATGTGAAGACCACGTCTTAAAACAGGAAGAGGAATATTGGAAAAATGATGGTTTGTGGAATATTCAACTCCAAACAGTTATTAATCTTTTAGACTCGTCTGATTCAGAATGAAAGTATATAGCCCCCACAATGTTGGCCCCTATATTACCTTAAATTAGTTCAACAAACATTCCTTATCAGGACCACACAACTATGAAAATTGGACATACAGGTATACCTTGATATTATCGTCCGTCCTCGAACTGAGAAGACAATAATTCTCCTGTTGTTTTTCCTTATTCAGTTATTTCCCCATTACGGCCACGCCTTTACCTAGTGAAAATTAATCATAGACCAGCAACTACGGTAATTTCTATTATTTAGGGGTTCACAATTTACAATTTTGACAAACATCAAAGAAATTCGCCGCTTTAAAAAAACTGCAGCTGCAAGATATTTGTTAAATATACATTTAAAGGGTCTTTTGCATTCTAATAACATTTGGAAAATTTCAACAGTTTTTAACAAACGGTTACTGAGTAATAGCGTTTTGAAGTTGGGCAAGTGATTTGAAACGAGCTATAGTGTCAGATTAGCAAACCAAAATTGACAATGACCCCATACAATTCTACATGTTTCCTGGAACAAACGCCACGTGAAAGACTGAGTGTGTGACGAGGAAAAGCAAACCAGGTTTATTAAATTTGATATGACCAGGTCGGATATCATGGGCCAAAAGGAAAACAACATCGCAGATCTGATATAAACTGCGACAGAATTAAACAACCACTGCTGACGATGAAGAAACAGCACATTGTTACCAGTGAATCTGACAGCTCCTTATATGAGAGGTACCATTACAGTCACTACAAATTGACTTGTCATTACTGTCCGTACGGTTTAAAGGCTTCTTATTTTTAAGGGCTCATTTCAGTCTATGTAGTCTGAGGTTTCATTACAGTCTATATAGTATGAGGGTTCATTTCAGTCTATGTAGTCTGAGGTTTCATTACAGTCTATATAGTATGTGGGTTCATTTCAGTCTATGTAGTCTGAGGTTTCATTACAGTCTATATAGTTTGAGGGTTCATTTCAGTCTATGTAGTCTGAGGGTTCATTTTAGTCTATGTAGGTTGAGGTTTGATTACAGTCTATATAGTCTGAGGGTTCATTTTAGTCTATGTAGGTTGGGGGTTGATTACAGTCTATATAGTCTGAGGGTTCATTTTAGTCTATGTAGGTTGAGGGTTGATTACAGTCTATATAGTCTGAGGGTTCATTTCAGTCTATGTAGGTTGAGGGTTGATTACAGTCTATATAGTCTGAGGGTTCATTTCAGTCTATGTAGGTTGAGGGTTGATTACAGTCTATATAGTCTGAGGGTTCATTTCAGTCTATGTAGTCTGAGGGCTCCTTATGGTTACTATATAATGAGGTTTCTTTATAGTCATTACAGTCTGGGGGCTCTTTATAGTCATTGCAGTCTGGGGGCTCTTTATAGTCATTGCAGTCTGGTGGCTCTTTATAGTCATTGCAGTCTGGGGGCTCTTTATAGTCATTGCAGTCTGGTGGCTCTTTATAGTCATTGCAGTCTGAGGGCTCTTTATAGTCATTGCAGTCTGGGGGCTCTTTATAGTCATTGCAGTCTGGGGGCTCTTTATAGTCATTGCAGTTTTAGTGCTCCTTCCAGTACCTATCGTTTGAGTTCTTCTTATAGTTCGAGCAATCTAAGGTCTCTTTATAGTCTAACCAGTGTAAGGTATCTTTATAGTCCTAGCAGTTTGAGGCATCCTTATAGTCCTAGCAGTTTGAGGCATCCTTATAGTCCTAGCAGTTTGAGGCATCCTTATAGTCCTAGCAGTTTGAGGCATTCTTATAGTCCTAGCAGTTTGAGGCTTCCGTATAGTCCTAGCAGTATGAGACATCCTTATAATCCTAGCAGTTTGAGATATCCTTATAATCCCAGTAGTTTGAGACATCCTTATAATCCTATCAGTTTGAGACATCCTTATAATACTCTCAGTTTGAGACATCCTTATAATACTATCAGTTTGAGACATCCCTATAGTCCTAGTAGTTTGAGACACCCTTATAATCCAATCACTTTGAGACATCCTTATAATCCTATCAGTTAGAGACATCATTATAATCCTATCAGTTTGAGACATCCTTATAATCCTAGCAGTATGAGCCATCCCTATAGTCATGGCAGTTTGAGACATCCTTATAATCCTATAAGTTTGAGACATCCTTATAATCCTATCAGTTTGAGACATCCCTATAGTCCTGGCAGTTTGAGACATCCTTATAATCCTATAAGTTTGAAACATCCTTACAATCCTATCAGTTTGAGACATCCTTATAATCCTAGCAGTTTGTGACATCCTTATAATCCTATCAATTTGAGACATCCTTATAATCCTAGCAGTTTGAGACATCCTTATTGTCTTATCAGTTTGAGACATCCTTATAATCCTATCAGTTTGAGACATCCTTATAATCCTAGCAGTGTGAGACATCCTTATAATCCTATCAGTTTGAGACATCCTTATAATCCTATCAGTTTGAGACATTCTTATAATCTTATCAGTTTGAGACATCCTTATAATCCTAGTAAGGATTACTGACCTCTGCTCCGAAATATTGTCCATTCGTCCAAGAACCTCCATTTGATCCCTTTCTAGTACACACAAACCAATCTTTGTTCATCATTTTGACAATATCATCCCCCCCCCCCCCATTACCTGTTAATTAACAGTATTTTAATTTCAAGACCTCGGCTCGTATGTGTTCTTCTACACATCACTTCATATAACATAAAAAGAACATCGTTGAATCATGTCCTATGTGCTGTTAAAACATACAGAAGCAAAGGCTGGATTTCAACCTTCACAAAAGTCAATTGTCAATCAGGTTGTCTTTTCTTGCAATATCTGAGTGTCCTGACATTTCATGAGAGCAATTCCCAACTGAATTACAAGCAACAGATCTACAGATAGTAGAGTCCTGTGTTCACACGGGATGCTTCAAGGCAACATTAGCTGAACAGAAGAAGTAGAATCACCAACACAAGGATTCGTTAGCACCAAATGAAGCCTGTCTGAGAGTTACTGGGAGCCAGAAGTGGGCCTCAACGTACACTTCTATAAGGTGATAGCTGTACAACAATGTATGGTGACAGCTTTACAACAAGGTAAGGTGACAGCTTTACAACAAGGTATGGTGACAGCTTTACAAAAAATGAACACAACAGAATACTGACGTTTCGGCCTACATGCGGCCTTCTTCAGAAAACGAGAACAATGACAACACACGATGAGGCACAGATAAATGTTCCTTCATCTAGGATGATTGAGACAGGTGAGTTAGGGAGAAGTGGACGGAGGGGTAAGAGATTAAATGAGAGAGAGAGAGAGAGAAATAGAGAGAGAGATGTACTACATATTGAAGGATAGGTGAAATGTGGAAATATAAATATATAAAGAGAAATGAAAATATATAAAAGTGAGACTAAGCGTGTAGACATAATCCGTGCGCTCACCTCGAGAGATGGATGTCGAATATGGGATGAAGGGTCTCCTGGCTAGTCAGTGACGTGGTTATACCAGAGGTCAGATGGGTTGTGAGGTAGTCAAGTGTAACACGGGTAAAGACTGAGGGTCCATGAGGGTGGAAAAGTAAGCAGACTGAGCTGACATATCCCAAGCATTGAGAGTAACTGAAGTAGCGGTAACTGAGTAGTTAATAGCCGCTTGCTTCTGGTCAAGGTTACAGTTCGATTCTCAAAATATGCACAATTTTTTTTTCCAGACCAACACAGCTCCGGGTATCACTCAGCCCTGAAAATTGGTACGAAAAATTTGCTTTCGGAGAATGGGGCGGTATGGCGTGATATTGACCACATGATCCATACAATTTTCCATTAGTCGAGTAGAAAACTAACAGCACATTCCCCACATATCTGAAGGCGTGATGGAAACCCTTATTTGACTAACTCAATTAAAGCTAATTCCCAGAGACAACAAAGCTAATGAAGCTCAGTCCCTGGTAAATTAAAACTTATGTCAGTTACAACCATTGTTCTCTCACAAGACGCTGTGTTGATTGTTCTTTCAATAATTCATTCTTCAGGATACCATTTGTTTTCTCTTGTGTCGGATTCTTTCTAATTTTTATTTTTTTTTTAAACAATAGGGAACATGATCAGAAAATGTTGAAGGAACAATTCAACAAAGAAGAACTGCACAGCATGAACAAGAAATACACATAGAGATTATAGGTAGGCGTTGTAGTTGTGTATACATCACAGTCGAAACGATGTGTAGAACCATTATCATAATCAACTACCATGCCTGCTGGCGTAGGTGATCATGTCTCTCCAGAACTTTCGATCTCGACAGTTATTTATCATTTCTGTTGTTGACCTTCTGCCAAGCCATTCTCTTAAGCTGTCTGGTATCTTTTCTCTTTGCTTCCCTCTATCTCTTCGTCCCTCAATTTTCCAGTTGTTACAATATATTCCAGCTGTTTCCTTCTCATTACATGGCTAAAAAAATATGATTGTTTCTTAAAAAATATTGGAAATTAGCTCTCTTTTTGCTTTGGGCTCTTTCAGAACGTTTTCATTATTTTTCTTAGCTATTCATGGTATTCTGAATATTCTTCTGTAAAACCACAATTCGACAGCCTCCAGTGATTTTCTTGTCTGATATCCTATTGTTGAACTATTATAAGAACTTCAATTCATGTAACTACATAGGGCAAGCAATAGATTCGCGGACTAAAAACAATCTGAACGGAGACAGACTTACACAGCCTGGTCCAGACTTATAGCATGATCACAAACCTATATAGGGAGAGAGAATTTATTTTGCCACTACGATACTACAGAACTACGGTAGCTTAGTGGTTATCGAACTGGACTAAGACAAGATTGGATCCTGATCGACGACTGATGGGTACACTCATTCTTGAAAGAGTACCAGAATTTAAAAGGAAAATATAACGGCCTGGCGTAATACCGACCACATCACCAATTTAAACAAATTCGTTGTTTGTCATTGCTAAATATTGACTCAATCACTATACCCCTCATATGGCGCGGGTTAAAACTTTTAGTTTTGATTTATTAATCTTTTTTTTAAACAGGTCGCTACAAGACAGTATGTCTTTAAACCTTTTGTAGATCACTGATCCAACCGGTAACTCAACCAATAACACAGGACAAAAGTAGCAACAGAATCAGACATTTGCTGAAATAAACCAGGACCTGGTGGTCTAGAAGTAAGACCACCTCTGGACAAGAAGGTCTGGGCTCGATTCCCACCACAAGCGGTGGCACATTCCAACACAAAAAAAATTCGCTACTTCTTCGTGCGTGGCTTTACCCTTCAATAGTCTCTGAGTAGTGAGATCCGATCTCTAGACCTCTCGGAGTAATGAGACCCAATGTCCAGACCTCTCTGAGTAGTAAGATCAGATGTCTAGTCTTCTCTAAATAGTGAGATCCGATGTCTAGCTCTCTCTGAGTAGTAAGATCTGATATCTATACCTCTCTAGGTAGTGAGCTCCGATGTCTAGACCTCTCTGAGTAGTAAGAACCTATGTCTAGTTCTCTCTGTGTAGTGAGATCCGAAGCCTAGTCCTCTCTGAATAATTGAGATTCAATGTCTAGCCCTCTCTGAGTAGTGAGATCATATGTCTAGCACTCTCGGATTAAAGTGAAAACCAGAAAACAGGATGTCCCGTTTGCATTCTATGCATGTTAAAGAGGCTGTTGAAAATGGAAAAGAGTGGGTCAAAATTGAAAGGAAAATATGTAGCAGAATGTAAAAACTGTCGAGGATAAAAATGAGAGTAATTCTGAAGTCTGAGAGTCCTCGCCTGTATGGCGAGGGTATTGAACAGGCAAATAATTGCAATGCTGCGGAAAAGCTGGTAGCGAGGAGCCAGTGGTGGGGTGTACTAAACACTCCAAAGTATGGTGACAGTTTTACAAGGAAGGAACACAACACAAAACTGACGCTTCGACCTGTGGCCTTCTTCAGAATACAAGGACAACGACAACAAACGGTGAAGCACAATTATCTATAACTACATGTTAGATGATCAAGTGGAGGGCTAGGAAAGTAGGATGTAGAAATAAGAAAGGAGAGAGAAGAGAGAAATGAATACTACATGAGGAGAGGTAGGATGAGCGTCAAAATATATACAATAGAAAAAGAGAAAAATGTATCATAAAAGGCACTTAGCTTAAAGCAGCAAGTCTGTCCTCCGAGATGGAACACATCAGAATAAATTGAAGCGTTAAGGCTGTGTCTAGAAAGTAACACGTGACTGAAACACGCGAGTATAGAAGGACAAAAGGCCTGTGTGGCGGGAAAACCAATCTGGGGGAGAGGGGTGGGGGAAAAAGATAGGCGAAGCTGCCAAACTACTATGAAAACAATGGTCACTCGTGAGAGGAAAACCAAAGGTCTGGAGGGGCAAGACTGCTAGCCAATAAATCACTCGGACAATGCAAGTGAGAGATCCGACGAGAGGTTAAAAGAAAGAGTGAACGAAAAGACAAAGTAGTGAACTGGGAGATGACTGAGAGAGATAGACAGCACAGAATGGATGGACTGGAACTGGAAGAGTTGAGAGGTAAATCAACGAAGGGAGGAAGAGGGGGGAAGTGAATACCAGAGGATGAGATAAGGAGAGGAAGAATAAGAAAGCCGGTATAAGACAAGTAGGTAGGAGAAGGGCGGTAGAGTGATCGATGGGTGGTCCGGAGAAAGTTAGTCAATTGAGAGGTAGGGAAGTATTAGAGGAGGAGGTATGGAGAGGAAGCAGGTATGTGAAAAGTGGATAGGAGGAGAGATGGTAGGTCAGAAGTGAATAGAATGAGAGGGAGTCTGGAAGAAGTTGAATAATAGAGGAATGGTGCGCAAGAGGTATGTACCATAGGAGGTAAAGAAGTTGGGAAATGATAGAACAAGGGGGGATGATGAGGGTCCTTGGAGAGGAATGAAAGTGGACATCAGGATAAGGGGGACACTGGAATAGTAGGTATAGAGGAGTAGTTACTACAAGTGAATAGAGAGGAGAGGGGTGAGCTAGGAGTAGATCAGCAGAGAGGTGGTTGGAAGGACGAGGAACAATAGAAGTTGGCAGAGAGATGGTGCAGTCCTGGTGGAGAGGTGATATAGTGATAAGGAGGTGAATGACATGTAGGAAGTTAGAGGAGAAAGAGGGGGGATTTAGGATGATGAAGGCAAGATAGGGGTTACTCAAAGAGGATATGGAAAGCAGGGATGAACGAGGAGTAGAAGTACAAAAAAGTGAAATAGGAGAGAAGTCCATAGGTGGGAGGATGGAGTCGGAGGAAGGAGAGTCCTCAGAGGGCCAGGGATACATTGATGCCACGAGTGGCAACCCCAACGAGCGATCAGACGGTGATACAGAGTGAGCCGATTGTGGTGATCATAGGAGCATGAACTAGGCCAGTTACCAAGACATCAGTCTTACCACGATGGTCCCTCGAGTTAAAGTGGGCTGCTACAGGAGTGCCCGCTTCTCGGGTGATGTCATTCAAGTGTTCACGGCACCTATCGCCGGTACGTCTACCAGATTGGCCGATGTAGGTCAACTTGCATTGCTTACAAATGATGGCATAACTGATGTTCCGCGATGTGCAAGTGAATCGCTCTCTGATCTCGAAAGGACCATTAGGGAAGAGGACAGTGTCGGTCTGGAGAACGTGGTCACAAGTTTTACATACTCTGCGGTTGCAGAGGATAGTACCTCGATGGCTAAAGAGGGCAACAGAAAGAGGGCAACAGAAAGACGGCCCCTGACAAGAAAATCTCGGAGGTTCCGGTCACGTCCAAAGGCCACTAGTGGTGGGTCGGGGAAAAGCAGACGTGTAGTAGGGTCAGATCGGAGAATAGGGAGGTAGCGGTGAATGGTCCTAATCACAGCGTAGTGGTGAGGGTGATAGGTGAGGACGAGCACTACTCTGGCAGTGGGGGGATGAGTAGAGGGGGTTAGAGCAGACTGACGTGAAGTGTGGAGAACTCGACGCAGGGCGGGGAGGAGAGCTGCTTCTTGATAGAGGCGTCGGCGGAAGAAGTCAAGCATGAGGTGGGCATTGTGAAGGAAATCTTCATCGTCTTGGCAAAGGCGACGAAGTCTGAGAAGCTGAGAATAGGGAAAAGAATTCTTACAGGATGTAGGATGACAGGAGTCGTAGCGGAGGAAACTGTGGGAGTCGGTGGCCTTGTAGACGACTGAGGTGAGAAGATGAGAGGTGCCGAAGGAGACTAGCCCACCCCCCTCCTTATCTTCTAACTTCCTACATGTCATTCACCTCCTTATCACTATATCACCTCTCCACCAGGACTGCACCATCTCTCTGCCAACTTCTGTTGTTCCTCGTCCTTCCAACCACCTCTCTGCTGATCTACTCCTAGCTCACCCCTCTCCTCTCTATTCACTTGTAGCCACTACTCCTCTATACCTACTATTCCAGTGTCCCCATTATCCTGATGTCCACTTTCATTCCTCTCCAAGGACCCTCATCATCCCCCCTTGTTCTATCATTTCCCAACTTCTTTACCTCCTATGGTACATACCTCTTGCGCACCATTCCTCTATTATTCAACTTCTTCCAGACTCCCTCTCATTCTATTCACTTCTGACCTACCATCTCTCCTCCTATCCACTTTTCACATACCTGCTTCCTCTCCATACCTCCTCCTCTAATACTTCCCTACCTCTCGATTGACTAACTTCCTCCGGACCACCCATCTATCACTCTACCGCCCTTCTTCCTACCTACTTGACTTATACCGACTTTCTTATTCTTCCTCTCCTTATCTCTTCCTCTGGTATTCACTTCCTCCCTCTTCCTCCCTTCGTTGACCTACCTCTCAACTCTTCCAGCTCCAGGCCATCCAATCTGTAGAGTATATCTCTCTCACCCATCTACTGTTCACTACTTTGTCTTTTCATTCACCTCTCGCTGGATCTCTCACTTGCATTGTCCGAGTGATTTATTGGCTCGCATTCTTGCCCCTCCAGGCCTTTGGTTTTACTCTCACCAGTGACCATCGTTTTCATAATAGTTTTACACGTTCACCTATCTCCCCCCCCCCCCCGGGATTGGTTTTCCCGTCATACAGGCCTTTTGTCCTTCTATACTCGCGTGTTTCAGTCACGTGTTACTTTCTAGACACAACCTTAACGCTCCAAATTATTCGGATGGGTTCCATCATGGAGGACAGACTTGCTGCTTTAAGCTAAGTGCCTTTTATGATACATTTTTCTCTTTTTCTCTTTTATATATCTTGACGCCCATCCTACCTCTCCTCATGTAGTATTCATTTCTCTCTTCCCTCTCCTTTCTTAGTTCAACATCCTACTTTCCTCGCCCTCCACTTAATCATCTAACATGTAGTTATAGATAATTGTGTTTCACCGTTTGTTGTCGTTGTCCTTGTATTTTGAAGAAGGCCACAGGCCGAAATGTCAGTATTGTGTTGTGTTCCTTCCTTGTAAAGCTGTCACCATACTTTGGAGTGTTTAGCACACCCCACCACTGGCTCCTGGCGAGGGTATTGCTTATCGATAGTTTTGTTTAATTATACGCGCTTTAATCAACAGACATATTCTTATTCCCTCACATTTTCCAGTCAATGTTTTCAGACCAATTAAAAAAAAAACCAGGTCTACTTCCGTTCTTTCAACAACAATGTTGTCAATACCTAGGCACACCCTACTTTCATTGTTTAATTCAATTCTTATTTTGGCTATTAAAAAAGTGTTCTAGAACTTCAATACCCGGATCACATATAATTAACAATTGCTCCTGTATCAACATGTGTAATTGCAGGGATCTACGAATAGCATCAATGAAAGATAACTCCTAATTCTGGACTTATAAATCAATGTAGAACCTGAACCTCTGATTTCAAGTTGAGCATTTAGTTGCTATTTATGTATTAGTTTAATTCACATAACATTGAAATGAATGAAGTACTGGTCATATTAACAACATAATTAAAGTAAATATTAATAAATATGTTTTTATGTCATTGTTGACTGAGCATAATGGTGTTATAGTATCCAGCATTTAAGTCACATGACTGATTAGGAGAGACCTGTACAAAACGTTTGATATCTTACACCTTCGTGTTATCGATATACCACTTATTAGATATTATTTATAAAGATACCATATGAAAACGTTTCCACATGTACAACTCATCTCTTGCTGGCATAAAAAAAACCTTTGATGTTGATAAAGACTGTGCCGTATTAAAACGTTTATAAAGTTGGACATTGGCAACTCTTTGATGATGATTGAGAGTTGGACGTTTGAGCAGGTTCGGTCTTGAGATACCAGGATTACAGGGATAGAACAAAGAAGAATGGTCAACTTTGTTGACCTTGGCTGGACTCACTATTTAAAGAAGCTGCGTTATGCTTTAACGAGAGTGATAAAGAATTATTTGGAAAGACTTCCAGAGGGAACTTATGAAATAGATTTTCAGAGAGGAGAATGATAATATAGGAAGATTGTTCACGAACAGACTTTTCAGAGAGGAGAATGATAATATAGGAAGATTGTTCACGAACAGACTTTTCAGATTTCTTAGATATACTAGTGCGAAGGAGTCTTGAGCTACGAGCATACGGGTCTCATAGCAGAAAGAGTTGCTGCATGTTTTGCACATCATCATTATGCGCCATACCGGTTGGCGTAGGCGATCATATCCTTCCACAATCTTCTATCTACAGTGTATCGCATCAGTTCTGTTGTTGATTGTTTTCCATGCCATGACAACAAGCTATCCAGTATTTTCTTTCTTTGTCGTCCGCGATCTCTTTTCCTTTCATTTTGCCAGTTGTAACCAAGTATTCCAACTTTCCTCTTCTCATAAAGAGGCCGAACAATTTTGATTGTTTCTTTCTGATGTTTTTAGGACACAGTTTTGCACATAACTTAGATAATTTAATGTTTGTGATTTTTTCTTAGCCAGAGAGGTTGTACTAATATTTTTTTTACAGAACACGGAAAGTGCCATACCGCCGGGGGTTGCCTTAGACGCAAATACAATTGTCCACTATTTACAGTTTAATAGATATATAAACGGCTATAACAAGCATTTCTGTGTAATGAGTGATGTTTATATGCAAGCAAGTCATTTGTCCGGACCCTCAGTGACTGAGTGGTTAATAAGCTAGATTCTTGATCGGGAGGGTCCGAGTTCGATTAACAGAAGTGTCGGATTGTTTTATTGATAAACAATGCACCGAGGTGTACCCAGTTTCTAATGTGCACCATAATATTATATTTACTTTAATATATTTACATCATACTCCACATTCGCCTAACAAGGCAGGGGACGCAACCTTTATTTTTTTAAAAACATATTTATCGAGATATGCTTGTGTAAGTTTAACTAGGGTTGTCATGTGTGTAAATGAACATTTGACCGTAATCAAGGCTGTGTCTTTGAGTCATCACATGACGTGCTGAGTACAAGCGTTGTTGTGAACATTTGGAGTCAAAGTTTCTCTGTTGTGTTAATTATTCACGTTGTTTGCTTCCGTCACTGATACACAAAGAAGGGGGAGTTAATTTGCGATCCCCTTCATGTCTTTCTCTGAGAAAGTCTTCCCGTTACGCTTAGTGGCGTTAGTGGGGGATGTGGCGCTAATGTTCATATTTTATTTCAAAAACCATCGAACAAATATGAATGATGTGAGCATCATACCAGTCCGCCCTGCTTCTTATTACACCTCTGGTATTCGTTTTCAGAGGCTGGGTAAATCAAGAAACAGCTTTGGTTAAAACAGAAGAAAACTTCGCGACTTGGGAAATGAACCAGGCCCCGTCACCAGTAGACAAGCGTACTAACTGCTCTACCATCCCGGTCTTCTATCAAACAATCTGAACGCAATCATCTCTTGCGGAAACCGTGAATAACCAGCCGGCTAGCGGAGTGACAACATAGTCATTCCATTTTCGTGTTATGGAAGAGACAACAGAAGAGAGAGAGAGAGAGGAGACGATGATTCGACATCACAAAGACTCAAAAGAATAAGAAACAGATTTTTTAAAAAGGCAATAAATATGCGAAACCTGATGGGAAAAAGCATACCCAGTAAAATACGTTAAATCTGTGAGTATACTTAAAGCAAAATCAATGTTATCTCAAAGGCGCAAGAGATGGTAATCAATAAATACAGGCACTATATAAATGTAGCTAAAAGATAATGGATAATAAAAAAAAAACGAGAAATAAATATCCACAAGAAATATGAATAACGGCAGAAACGTCCTGCAATCAATGATAGTTTAGAGAAGGAAATAGAGGCTGTATCGTCTTCAATATAAAACATAGACAAGAAACTTGCATAAAAACAAGAAGAACAAACACACATTCATAGATTGACTGTGATCGATATTAGCCGGTTTACTTGTGGGTTGGAGATAATTATCTTACAGAATAGATAGGAGAATAGACGTGTGGGTCGTGTGAGTATATAAGGCTAGGAGAATAGACGTGTGGGCCGTGTGAGTAAACAAGGCTAGGAGAATAGACGTGTGGGCCGTGTGAGTAAACAAGGCTAGGAGAATAGACGTGTGGGCCGTGTGAGTAAACAAGGCTAGGAGAATAGACGTGTGGGCCGTGTGAGTAAACAAGGCTAGGAGAATAGACGTGTGGGCCGTGTGAGTAAACAATGCTAGGGGTTGTCATGTGGGCCGTGTGAGTAAATAAGGCTAGGAGAATAGACGTGTGGGCCGTGTGAGTAAACAAGGCTAGGAGAATATACGTGTGGGCCGTGTGAGTAAACAAGGCTAGGAGAATAGACGTGTGGGCCGTGTGAGTAAACAAGGCTAGGAGAATAGACGTGTGGGCCGTGTGAGTAAACAAGGCTAGGAGAATAGACGTGTGGGCCGTGTGAGTAAACAATGCTAGGGGTTGTCATGTGGGCCGTGTGAGTAAATAATGCTAGGGGTTGTCATGTGGGCCGTGTGAGTAAATAATGCTAGGGGTTGTCATGTGGGCCGTGTGAGTAAATAATGCTAGGGGTTGTCATGTGGGATGTGGGCCGTGTGAGTAAACAATGCTAGGGGTTGTCATGTGGGCCGTGTGAGTAAACAATGCCAGGGGTTGTCATGTGGGCCGTGTGAGTAAACAATGCTAGGGGTTGTCATGTGGGCCGTGTGAGTAAATAAGGCTAGGAGTTGTCATGTGGGCCGTGTGAGTAAATAATGCTAGGGGTTGTCATGTGGGATGTGGGCCGTGTGAGTAAACAATGCTAGGGGTTGTCATGTGGGATGTGGGCCGTGTGAGTAAACAATGCTAGGGGTTGTCATGTGGGCCGTGTGAGTAAACAATGCCAGGGGTTGTCATGTGGGCCGTGTCAGTAAACAATGCTAGGGGTTGTCATGTGGGCCGTGTGAGTAAACAATGCCAGGGGTTGTCATGTGGGCCGTGTGAGTAAACAATGCTAGGGGTTGTCATGTGGGCCGTGTGAGTAAATAAGGCTAGGAGTTGTCATGTGGGCCGTGTGAGTAAATAAGGCTAGGAGTTGTCATGTGGGCCGTGTGAGTAAATAATGCCAGGAGTTGTCATGTGGAATGTGGGCCGTGTGAGTAAATAATGCCAGGAGTTGTCATGTGGAATGTGGGCTGTGTGAGTAAATAAGGCTAGGAGTTGTCATGTGGAATGTGGGCTGTGTGAGTAAATAAGACTAGGAGTTGTCATGTGGAATGTGGGCCGTGTGAGTAAATAAGGCTAGGAGTTGTCATGTGGAATGTGGGCCGTGTGAGTAAATAAGGCTAGGAGTTGTCATGTGGAATGTGGGCCGTGTGAGTAAATAAGACTAGG